>PVKS010014879.1:0-47308 GCA_004027875.1 Aplodontia rufa | reverse complement strand
GGATAATGTTGGCTATGGGTTTGTCATAGATGGTTCTGACATAGTTAAAGTATCTTCCTTTGATCCCTATCTTTCCCAGAGTTTTGAGCATAAAATGGTGTTGAATTTTATCAAATGCTTTCTCTGCATCAATTGAGATGATTATATGGTTTTTGTTTTTAATTCTGTTTATATGGTGAATTACATTTATTGATTTGCGTATATTGAACCAGCCTTGTTTCCCTGGAATGAAGCCCACTTGGTCATAATGGATTATCTTTTTAATATGCTTTAGACAAAGGTGATTTAAAAGTTGAATTATTTATTCCTCTTAAAAGCAAGAGGAAAAAATTTAATAATTCCCACACACTTATGAAGCTATAACTTATTAGGCAGTAACATGGATGCCTAAAATAGGGAAATGAGATGTTACTGTTCAATTTTTGAAAGCGATGTTCCTAAACTTTTCGAACAGGTTAGCAATTATGTATGTTACTGTGTAAAAGTAGCAATATAATTCAGGTCAACTTTGAAATTTATCAGGAAACCAAATGTTATAAAGATGATTTTTTAAAACTATTCTATCTTTGCTTAGAATAGTAAAGGATTAACTTATAAATTTATTTTACTCAAAAAATTATTTTTTAAAAGTGAAAATATGTATAAAATAATGAATACTTCAGAATGAATTAAAAAAAAAGGCAAGGATGGAGTGGTGGCTCCGTGGTTATAGTGTTTGCCTGGCATGCGCGAGGATGTAGGTTTGAACCCCAGCACCATGTACACAATGAAGTGCTGGAGGAACAAAAGCCACATGAAAAACTAAATAAAACTGACTCTCTCTCTCTCTCTCTCACTGTCCCTTTCTCTGTTTAAAAATAAAAAATAAAAAAGCAAATCATATAGCTTATCTAAAGTTCCTGCATATATTTTGAATTATGAAAGGAAATACAGGAAGGTTATTTAAAGAGAGTTTCCAGGCTCAATTCCAAATTTGTACTAAATAGCTAATTTCTCTACATGGAGAAATCTTTTCAAGTAAAATTAATTTGAAGGCAAAATGGATACTCTTGTTTCATCTGCTTCCATGATAACATTAAAATACACTGACTTAATTCACCAACTTTTAGTACAAACTATTAGTTCAAATTCATGTAGAAACTAGCTTTCCTTTCTGTAGGTTCCCAGTGTCAAATCTATCCATGAAGAAGGAAGAGAATATGGAGTGTTAATACTGTACAGGGTCAGAGGACAAGCAAAGGGAAAGTATTACAAGAAGCAAAGACCCTACAAAACTGGTAATTTTTATGCCTCCTTTCAAATTTTTATAAGTTTTATGTTCTCATGAAAAGAAGTTAGGTGAAGGGGTTGGAGTGGTGTCTCAGCAGTTACAGTGCATGCCTGGCATGTATGAGTATGCAGGTTTGAACCCCAGCACCACATGTGCAATGAAGTGTTGGAGCAACAAAGGCCACATGAAAAACTAAATAAAAACTAATTCTCTCTTCTCTCTGTCTCTCTCTATTTAAAATAATAATAAAAAAAGGAGTTAGGGGAAGCAGTAAAAACAGATAATACATTACTAGTGGGACTGTGTAAGAAACAGTGAAAGTAGTAGAATCCATTTATTGCTTAATTGCTTACTAAGCAGGGACACAGTTTTACCTTAGTGAGTTTCAACTGGTAGTGATTGTGTACTCTAAAGGACATGTGACCATGTTTGAATACAACTTTTTTTTTTATAAACCCACTTCACTGAAATATAACATGAATGTTTAAAAGTATATAAATCAAATGTAGTGTTGATAAACTTTTACAAAGTAAATATACCAATGTAACAGAATCAGACTAAGTAAAAGAATATGACAAACACTCCAGAAACCTTCCTTGGAACACTCCCCTCCAGCAAAGACAACTTTATCATTGTTGGTGTATGTGTGTGTGTATTTGTGTGTGTGCACTATTTGCATGTAGCATAAAGAGGAACATCTGATAATGTACAGGTAAACACTGAAAGACAAAGAATTTTTCATCCCAAACTGTGAATGGTGCCAAGTTTGAAAGACCCTTTCTTACAGCCCGAGTACTTCTCTCTTTCAGTTTAAGCAGCTGATGATGGTTAAAATGAGGTATTTTTTGGTACAAGTAATTCACTGAAAAAATAATTGCAATGATTGCTGAAGACAAAAATAGGAATATATTTTCTAGAGAAAGATATTGACCTGTATCTGACCCCTGAGATTTCAAATGATACAAAGAAGGCTAGAAAAACAAAGCTCAGAGGACAGCATGGAGACTGGCAGGAGGGCTGTGTGTACCATCTCTCCATGAAGCGGGACACCAATGGTGGGAGAAGTGTCTTTCTGTGAGATGGGTGAACGGCAAAATTTTTGCCCAAACTCATCAGTAGACAAAGAAGGAATTTTAAAGATGCAGAGCATACACTAAGCAAGGAAGAAAAACCAAATATGGACTTACCAGATCGGGCTGCAAGGACAGTGGTTTCACTGGCAGATTGGCAGAGGGAAGGAAGTTCACACACAAATAGAGGAAGGACAAATAGGCATGGCGAGCTCTGAAATTAGAGCTGAACTCAGAGACTGCACCGTGCACATAACAGATGCCTCCAATTGGGCCATGAAGAGCTGGGGCGATCGCTATCTTGAGTAGGCTGGTGGTCCAGGCAGGTGTTCCAAGAGTCGTGACCTCAGTTTGGAGGCCGCTTCAGTGGCTGCACCATCAGGCAGCTTCCCACTCCTGGACATTCATGTTCTGACTAACTCAGGCCCAGGGACAGCACTGTTCTGACTGCACCGGGGACTGCACATGCCTGGCAGAACTGCCCTACTGGTCCTGTGACTTTTGGGCAGAGATTGCTCCAGACTGTGTGTTCTAGGAGGAGCCTCATTACAGATCCTGGTCCTGTAACCGTGGAACAGGCTGTGTCCCCCACCTCTGACATGCGCACTCCAGCAGAGATGGACCTGACTTAGCAACACAAATGAATCCACAGGTCCTGCACGGGCAGGGTGGGGCCAGCTTTCTGGCCCTGTGACTCTCCAGAAGAGATCCCGCTGGGTTCTCGTGGGCTGGGCAGAGCCCACATTCAGTCTCAGCAACCTTGGAACAGAAGCTGCACCCTGGGGGACCAGTGCTCTCTCTGCAGACTCTGCTTTCAGGACCCCAACCTGGGAACAGAGGCCACCTCTACCGGACCTGTGCGTTCCCAGTGGGAGTCTGTTTTCAGGCCCCTTGAGGTTGCAGTGGAGACTACCACATGGGTGGGACATTCTGGGCTGGTGTTTTTCCTCTCAGACTCCCCTGATGCTGGGGCTGAAAATACCTCAGGAGCCACCCATTTGGGGCAAGAGAGGGCCTCAGGAAAACTCAGTTCAGGGTGGCCATTCTGCTAGGATCAGTGAACTAACCCTTGAGGCTTTTCAGGATCTATAAGATTGTGAGTGGCTGCTGGGGCCCCAGCTGAAGCAGGGCAAGAGGTTGGGCAGACTGACAAAAGCATCCAGAGTTTCAACCCAGGAAGGCCAAAAGGCTGTATTCACAGGAAACAGGAATGGTGAAAGACTGCACCCCCTCCACAGAAGAATATTGAGAGGATTCCTGGGCATCTGTCTTCCAGCTGAGAACAGAAAAACACAGTCCCTATAACAACTTCACCCTGGAAGTGCCTCCACGCAGATGTCAGATATGAACATCTACCCCTGTATATTTTGACCTTCTCAGCAGCAACAGGATGTAATCTTCCCAATTTTCCTTACTTTTTGTTATTTCCTTTTATTTATTTATTTATTTATTTATTTATTTATTTTTGTATCTGTTTGCTTTGTTTCTTGCTTCTTTTGCTGTGATTGTGTTGCTGTGGTTTGATTTGTGGCTGTTTGCAATTGTGCATTTCCTTTTTGTGCTGAACATCAGAAAACAAAGACAGGCTGAGCAGTCTTGCATGCAAGGAAGACAGATAACAAAACCTAGCATGATCAGAAATTCCAAGTAGTATGGGACAGGATGAGAAGAAATAGGTGAGAGTAATTGGGATGGGGAGAACATAGCACAACAAACGAATGGCATAAAGAACCTTCGCAATGACAGCTAAAGAAAATTTCCCCCATATCAAAATAGATCCAGAAATTCTAATTCAAGAAGCCTATTGGACACCAAATAGACCTAACCAAATGAGAAACTCACTGAGACACATCATACACAAAAAGAATAACAAAGAAATCAAGGGAAGAATTTTAAAAGCAGTAAAAACAAAAACAAAAACAAAAACAAAAACAAAAACACATCAAATCACATTCCAAGCAGACCAATAAGGATTACTGTGGATTTTTCAGCTCAGACAATAAAAGTCAAGAAATCATGGAATGATATATTTCAAATATTGAGAGAAAATAATTTTCAGCCAAAGATACTATACCCTGCAAAACTTGGCTTTAAATGTGTTGGGGAAAAAAATACTTCCATAAGAACAAACTAGCAACATACATGAACACAAAACCAGATCTACAAAGAATACTCAAAGACAAAACTTCAATCAAAGGAACAAGCTAACAACTCCTAAACCTCAAAAACAGACAAAAGTCAATAGAAACATAACTCACTAAAAGATATCCAAGATAGCACGAAATACAGCAAAAGTCAAAATGCCAGTGATCCAGAATCACATATCTTTTCTAACACTGAATGTGAACGGATTCATTGCCCCAATCAAAAGACAGATTAACCGAATGTATCAAAGAACCAAAAATATTAACCAAAAATTAGTCAGAAAGGATAAAGAAGGTCACTATGTCAATGACACTATGTCAGTGACAAGGAACAATACATCAAGTGGATATAACAATAGTAAACATTTATGCCCCCAATTACAACCTTTCCAAACATATGAAAAAAGTACTCAAGGACATTAAACCACTTATTGACTTCAACACAAAAATACTGGGGGAATTTAATACACCACTATCAAAAAGAGATATTCAAGCAAAAAATCAATAAAAATATCTCTAAGCTAAAAAAACACTATCAAACTATTGGACTTCACAGATGATTACAGAATATTCCATCCCAAATTGACTGAGTTTAACCTTCTTCTCAGCATCACATGGATCTTTCTCCAAAATAGATCATATCCTAATACACAAAGGAAAGCTTAGCAAATACAAAAAGTTGATATAATGCCATGTATCCTGTCGGAACACAATGGTATGATCTTAGAAATCAACAGCAACAAAAACAATAGAAAGAATATAAAAACAAGGAGATTGAATAATGCACTTTTCATTTTTAAAATCAATTTTATTTAGTTTTTCATGTGGCTTTCATTGCTTGAACACTGTGTTGAGTATGTGGTGCTGGGGGTTGAAACCTGTGTCCTCACACATGTAAGGCAAGTGCTGTAACTGCTGATCCACCACTCAAGCCCCAAATAATACCCTATTAAATGAAGAATGGATCAAAGATGAAATGAGATCAGAAATCAAGAAATTTTTGGATACAAATGAGAATGACACAATATATCAAAATCCATGGGACAGTATGAAAGCATTCTTAAGAGATAAATGTATAACACTGAGTGCTTTCATCAAAAACCAGGGAAGACCAAATAAATAATTTGCTCCAACTCAAATCCCTACTAAAAGAGGAACAATCCAATTGCAAATCCAATAAGGGCAGGAAGTAATCAAGATCAGAGCTGAAATCAATGAAATTGAGAACAAAAAACAAAAAACAAAGAATCAACAAAACAAAGAGTTGGTTCTTTGAAAAAATAAATAAAATTGACAGACCCCTAGCCAACCTCACCAAAAGGAAGAATAAAGTGAAAAAAAATTCAACAAAACCAAAGATGAAAATAGAGATGTTACCACTGACTCAACTGAAATCCAGAGGATTATCCCAACCTATTTTAAAAAAATATCCTTTTCCAAGTTTGATAATCTGGAAGAAATGGACAAATACCTAGCCACGTATGACATTCGAATATTAACACGGGAGGATACTGTAAATCAAAACAAACCAATCTCAGGTAGTGAAATTTAAATGGCAATCAAAGGCCTTCCACAAAAGAAAAGCCCACGACCTGATGGATTCTCATCAGAGTTCTACTAGACCTTCACAGAAGAATTAACAACATTCCTTTGTAAGCTATTCCATGAAAATGAAAGGTTTGGAACCCTTCCAAATACTTCTTATGAAGAAAATATTGCCCTGATACCAAAATACAACAAAGACACATCAAGGAAAGAAAACTATAGATCAATTTCCCTGATGAACAGAGATGCAAAACTCCTTAATAAAATCCTAGCAAACCACATCCAAAATTACATCAAAAAGATAATACAGCATGATTCCCTGACGAACAGAGATGCAAAACTCCTTAATAAAATCCTAGCAAACCACATCCAAAATTACATCAAAAAGATAATACAGCATGATCAAGTAGGCTTCATTCTGGGAATGCAAGGCTGGGTCAACATACACAAATCAATAAATGTAACTCATCACTTAAACAGAATTAAAGACAAAAACCATAATGAAAATCTCAACTGATGCAAAAAATTCAACAACCATTTATGCTCAAAACTCTGGAGAAGATAGGGATCAAAGGAAGATACTTTTATTTTGTAAGATCCATTTATGACAAACCCATACCCAACATTATACTTAATGGAGAAAGACTGAAAGCATTCCCACTGAATTCAGGAACAAGAGGAGGATGTCCACTCTCAACACCCTTATTCAATATTATTCTTGAAACCCTAGCCAGAGATATCAGACAAGAAAAGGAAATCAAAGGAATTTGAACAGAAAAAGAAGAAGTCAAACTATCTCTATTTGCTCATGAGATGATCCTAAACCTAGCAGACCCAAAAAGCTCTATCAGAAGACTTCTAGAGCTTATAAATGAATTCAGCAAAGTAGCTGGTTATAAGATCAGCACTCAAAAATCAATAGCTTTCCTATTCTCCAGCAACAATTCTGCTGAAAAAAAAATCAAGAAATCCATCTCATTCAATCTAAAAAAGTATATGAAGGATGTCTACAATGAAAACTATCAAACATTAAAAAAAAGAAATTGTACTGTATTTGGGTTTTTTAGGAACAACATAGGACCCAGAAGAAAGGCAAGGGATCAGGGGATGGGAGGAGAGAGGTAGAGGGGTGTGTGGGAAGATTATTGAACAAATTGTACTGTTGATTTGTGTGTATCTAATGTGACAACTAATCCAATTATTATGTAAAACTATAATGCACTAATAAAAATAAATTGGAAAGAAAGAAGAAATGATAGAAAATCTAAGTATATGGAAAAACATTCCATGTTTTTGGTTAAGCAGAATCAATATAATTAAAATGGCCATTCTGCTGAAACCCCTGTATAGATTCAATGCAATCCCCATCAAGATATCAATGATATTCTTCACAGATATAGAAATAGCAATTCTTAAATTCATTTGGAATAACAGGAGACCCAGAATAGCCAAAACATTATAAAGCAAGAAAGAGGAAGCAGGAGATGTCACAATACCTGACCTGAAATTATACTGTAGGGCTACAAAAACAGCATGGTATTGGTATCAAAATAGACATGAAGACCAATGGAACAGTTTAGAAGATACTGAGATGAACCCCCAAATCTTTAAACATCTGATTGCTTTGACAAAGGGTACAAAAATATACTGTGGAGGAAAGACATCCTGTTCAACAAATGGTACTGGAGAAACTGGACAGCCATATGCAGACAACTGAAATCAGATCCTTATCTCTCACCCTGCACAAGAATCAAATTGAAAAGGATCAAAGAATTAGGAATTAAACCCGCAATTATACAATTGGTAGAAGAAAAAATAGGATCAATTCCAACTCATTGGTGTAGACACTGCCTTCCATAACAAGACTCCCATAGTGCAAGAATTAAAGCCAACAATTTTGAGTGTGATGCCATTAAACTGAAAGCTTACAGCTAAGAATTAGTCAAGAGTGCTAAGAAAGAACCTACAAGAATGGGAGATTATCACTGCCTGCTATGCCTCTGACAGGGTACTAATATCCAGAATATACAAAAACTCAAAAAACTGAACACCAAATACACAAACAATCCAATCAATAAATGGGCTAGGGAGCTAAACAGAAACGTTTCAACAGAGGAAGTCCAAAAAGCCAATAAGAGAGTGTTATACGTCATTAGCAATCTGAGAATGGAAATCAAAACTTCACTGAGATTCTACCTCACTCTAGTCAGAATGACAAAAATGAAGAATATAAAAAATAATAGATGCTGAAGGGGCTGTGGGGATAAAGGAATACTAACACACTTTTGGTGAGACTGCAAACTTATACAGCCAATCTGGATAGCAGAGTGGAGACTCCACAAAAAACTATAGATGGAACCACTATACGATCCAGCTATCCCACTCCTGGGTATTTTCCCAAAAGAGCTAGAATCAGTATTACTACAGAGACACAGGCTACACCAATGTCACCTGATGACTAAAGAGTAGCTTTATTCATTTGTTTTTCAATTAACCTTTTTCTACTAAATTGCACTTGTCCCACAGGCTCAAAAAAAAGATGATTTACAAATTAATAGAAGCTTGTCCATTTTTAAATTTAAATTGTGATCAATTGTTATGCATTATCTATACTATTAGTGTGAAGTTTTAAAAATTCTATGGGTTCCAACATAGCGTGATCCAGAAAGTTTCATGATCTATTATTAGAGATAATAATCCAACAATCATTAATAAGTAAACTATGATTCTGAGTTGTATTTTCAGTAGAAAAGGATGGATTTTTATTGTTAAAGTGATGTTCTTTTCCTTAAGTTCCTCTATAATTCACACACACATATAAATATATACATGAACATATAAAATATGATAAGTATAAGCAAAAATGATATTTGTAAAGCTTATTCTTTCAATAATAATACAAGAACATGTTTGATTTATTCCCATAATAGATCTAATCAGCAAGGATCAATTTCTTTGTTAGGTTATTATCTGGTCATTCAATATGAACTTCTCACAGTAATGTAATGCTATCACAAAATGAGAGTTATTATACTCTGAGTTGTCTGGGCTCTACCAAATCAGGTGTAGAAATAAAATAAAAATATATTAAGTATTAAAGATATTCTCTCCCTATATTATCTGAAAGCTTTGAATAAAAATGCATTTAAAAATAGGTGTTATTGTTTTCTTATAGTATTACAAAACTGTTGTTTCATTTTTCAGCTACAGTATGCTCTTACCATAATTTAAATTCAATTTTGAAGCCATATCAACACATAATTCTTTCAGAAATTAGATAAGAACTAGGACTATATATAGCTAAACTTTGTGTTTAATCTAACTTGTAATTAAAAGAAAAGATCCAAGTCTTTATTACAGTAGAGAGAGCTAATTACAACTGTTTAAAGGTTAAATTACTTTTTATCAATTCCCTGTTAGCATAGTTGTTGGAAATTCAGAGGAAGCACTGTAGAAACCAACAATGACTGCTGAAAACCCCAACTTCAAGTACATCTATCTTTCCACTGTATTTTTTTAAAGAAAGAATGACAGTGAGAGAGAGAGAGAGAGAGAGAGAGAGAAAGACAGAATCAATTTTAATTTAGTTTTTCATGTAGCTTTCATTGCTCTGATACTCCACTGTGTATGTGGTGCTGGGGTTTGAACTTGCATCCTTGCACATGCCAGGTAGAGGCAGTAACCACTGAGCAACTGCTCCAGCCCTCCATTAAAGTCTTTATCATAATATTAAACTATAAAACTCCTCAAATTTCTTGAACACACTATACTGTCTTAAAGTCACTTAGTCTTAAAGTCACTTAAAGTCACATTTTCTTGGCTAATCTCAGTGTCCAGTTTTTCTTTCTTTTTCATTTTATTATTTTTATTTTGGAAATTTCCATTCAGTATTCAAGACTTTTTCTCTAATTCACCACTAGTACCTTTTAGAAACAATGAATCATAACTTTTCTTACCAGCAAGGACTCATGATTATGATTTATTGTCCTTTACACACAACAAAAAGCTAATAATCCAACAATCATTAATTAGTAAATTATGATTTTGAGTTGTATTTTCAGTAGAAAAGAATGGATTTTCATTAATAAAGTGATGTTCTTTTCCTTAAAAGTCAATGGTGTGTACCAGCAGTGTGGCCTGAATTAGAAAAAGCCCAACAATTGGAAAAAAATAAGACAAATATTTCTTAAGGAAAAAATCATTATTATTTTAGATACTTAATGATGGTTAAGATTGAATTTGTTATCATTTAGCATATCATAGATACTGAATAAATCAACAATGTTATTAAACCATCTGATATTTATTCCCAGAAATATGGTATTATATTTTTCTGCTCAGCAGTCAAAAATACTTTTCGTTATTTTGACAACGAGTCATCATGGTTCAGTGGTTTGTCTTAAACAACTTGAGAATGGGGACTATGTAATCTCTAAGTTTAGATGAACCATAGTACTTTGTACGTATATGTACAAGATTTAAACTTCATGAGTGAATGAGTACAAGTCAAAGCAGTTTTTCAAAAGTTTTCATTCCAACATGAAGGGTGAATTTAACATGTTGATATTTTATAGGCAGGTCAATGTATGTGACTATAATATGGTTGGAGAAAAAAATCACTTTTCTATTCCTGATGAAGTTATTTCTACAAGTTAGGGGTTCAGAGAAACAAAAATGGTTCTCACATTAAGGGTAAGATGATAATACCATCTGATGTAATAAATAGAACTCAACTTAAATTCTATACCCTTCTTTACTACTCTGAAGTTAAATATTTCTTACAAAAAAGACCATACAATTTAGAGAAGCCTTAGCAAAATCTTAAAAATCTTTAATTTTTGAAAATTTCTAGTATTGATAGCCTAACTTCTTACAGAATTCATGTCTCCACCTGCTAGTTGTTGATACAGCATAACCTTTATTCAGATTACAGAAATACAGCAAGAATGAGTTTCTCTTTTTTAATATGTTATAAGAAGAATATTAGCTTCATATCCTGGTATGAGACAGTTGAGACAGTTATTCTTTTACTAAAAAAGTCTCAATGAGAGGAAAAAAAGTAGGTTGACAGTGAGGCTGAATCCTTTTTGTTATAAATAAAAGCTCCAAGATTTAATTATCTAAAATAATTTTGTATTATGACATGCTACCATTTTCTCCAAAAAATTATATGGTCATTAGGGGTCAGAGAGGTGGTCAGTGATACAGTGTTTGCCTGGCATGCTTGGGGACCTGGATTTGATCCCCAGCACTACATACACAACTAAGTGGAGGAAAATAAAAATCAGATTATAAAAATCTAAAATTAACTCTCTCTTAAAAAAAAGGAAATTGTATGGTATTACTTGGGGCTTCAGTGGTGGATCAGCAGTTACAGTACTTGCCCGGCATGTGTGAGGGCACAAGTTTGAACATACTCAACACAGTGTTCAAGCAATGAAAGCCACATGAAAAACTAAAATCTGATTTTTAAAAAAGAAGAGTATATTATTCAATCTCTTTGTATTTGTGTACTTTCTCTTGTTTTTCTTGGTGTTAATTTCTAAGATCACACCATTGTGTTCCGACAGGATACATGGCATTATATCAACTTTTTGTATTTGCTAAGCTTTCCTTTGTGTATTAGGATATGATCTATTTTGGAGAAAGATCCATGTGCTGCTGAGAAGAAGGTAAACTCAGTCAATTCGGGATGGAATATTCTGGAATATTTGATAGTGGTATATTAAATTCCCCCAGTATTTTTGTGTTGAAGTCGATAAATGGTTTAATGTCCTTTAGTACCTTTTTAACATATTTGGAAAGGTTGCAATTGGGGGCATAAATGTTTACTATTGCTATATCCCCTTGATGTATTGTTCCTTTTACATAATGTAGTGACCTTCTTTATCCTTTCTGACTAATTTTTAGTCAAAATTAACTTGGTCAGATAGAAGGATTGCAACCCCAGCTGGCTTTCTTGGGTCACAAGCCTTGGTGGCTTTTTGCCAACCTTTTACCTTCAATCTGTGTCTATTTTTGGCTGTGACATGTGTCTCCTGTAAGCAGCACATTGTTGGATTTTATTTTTTGATCCAGTTGCTAATCTGTGTCTTTTGATTGGGGCATTGAGTCCACTGATGTTCAGTGTTAGCATAGATATGTGATTCTGCATCCCTGGCATTTTCACTTTTGCTGTATTTTGTCTCATCCTGAATATCTACTAGTGTGAGTTATGTTAAATTGACTTTCTTCTATTCATGGGCTTTGGGAGTTGTTTGCTTGTTCCTCTGTAAGAAGTATGTCTTTGAGTATTCTCTGCAGAGCTGGTTTTGTGCTCATGTATCTTGCTTATCATAAAAGTATTTTATTTCCTGATCACATTTGAAGCTGAGCTTTTCAGGGTATAGTATCTTTGGCTGAGAACTGTTTTCTTTCAATATTTGAAAAATATCGTTCCATGTTCTCCTGGCTTTTATCGTCTGAGGCGAAAAATCCACAGTAATCCTTACTGATCTGCCTGTTGAATGTGATTTGGTGTTTTTCCCTTTCTGCTTTTAAAATTCGTTCCTTGATTTCTCTGTTATTAATTTTATACATGATGTGTCTTGGTGAGTTTCTCAATTGGTTAGGTCTGTTTGGTGTCCTATATGCATCTTTAATTTGAATTCTGGATCAACTGTGACATGGCAGAAATTTCCTTTGGCTCTCATTTAGAAGATTCTTAATGTCGCTCATCTGTTGTTTTGTTTTCTCCAATTCCAATTACTCTCAGGTTATTTCTTCTCATCTCATCCCATACTTCTTGGAAGTTCTGATCATGCTCAGTGAGTTTCCTTTCTTGTCTATCCTCCTTGCACTCAATGTTGCTCAGGCTGTCTTCATTGTCTGATATTTGTTCTTTGAGAACTGAGGTTCTATTTTCTACTGAGTTTACTCTGATATTAGTTATCTTCCAATGAACTTTTAATATGGTTGACTGTGTTTTTCAATTCTAAGAGCTCCGCTATATTTCTTTTTTCAGAATGTCTAGCTCTTTATTAAAGGTGTCACTTGGCTTCTGAAATTGCTCTTATTTCCTTCCTTAAGTCTTCTTTTAATTCCTTGAATGTATTAATAATCAGATTGTTGATACTTTTTTTCTAGGTTTCCATCTAGGACCCCAACCATTGACTCCTTGGGTGGGGAGCTGTGGGTCTGAGATAGATAGAATATTGTTTCCATATTTCTTCATTTTTAGTTTCAGGGAATGGGACTTGAAATCCATCATTGAATAATTCCCTTGGGAGCTTTGTTGATGAATGCAGAGTTTTCATCTCTTTGCTTAATTGGGCTGGAATACAATTTGGATAGTTATGGTTCAAGGCTGGCTTCTCAACCAACACAGAAACTTAGTAATATCATTAACTTTTGGAAATTCACAATGCAAATTAACATTGAGTATGGAAATATGAATAATTTTATTTAACTAAGAATTTTGAAATTTAAGCATAAAACTTAAGAATTCTTTTTTTAACATTTTTATTAAGAGGTTCAGCTGTCATAAATCATAAATTCATATAAAGTAATGTGATATGCATTTGATCTTAAACCATAGTTACCTACATATCACTCGCACCTCAATAGAACTTTGAATTCTTATAATGTTCATTATTTAGTTGTGAAGCAATAAACGCCACATTTTTCAGAAGAGAAGTATCTTTTATAATGTCTTCATTTTTGGGGGGGCAGTTATTGAGGACTGAACCTAGGATGCTTTACCACTGAGTTATATCCCCAGTCCTTTTAATTTTGAGATGGTGCCTTGCTAAATTGCTTGGGTTGGCCTTGTATTTGAGATTCTCCTCACCCAAATTGCTGGGATTACTGATATATATATCACCACACCTGGCTTATAATGTTTTACAGATAGCTGATGGCAGATTCAAAATGGAAAATGCACTTATCCTGGCTACTGGGAATTCTGAGTGTCTTCCTGTAGCACATTGCTTCCTATATTAATAGAAGCCCACATCAACACCTTTACAGCTGGATTCCTCTTTACTAGCATTAGTAAGGAGTGATGGGGATATTGCTCATTGGTACCAGTGCTTGCCTAACATGTGCAAGGACAAGAATTAGTAAGTACGTAAGAGATTAATGTAAAACATGGTTTGATGGTGTTATTAATATAGTGGTTGCTGTTCAAAATATGGGATCACCAACATGTTTTAAAAATAAGTAAATATGGTTAATTTCCTATTTGTCTAACTTTATAACTAATATGAGCTCTTCTTGTGTCACAGTCAGGAACCCATGCAAATTGGAATAGCTACATTAGTAAATATTTGACAAATTAATTCTTTAAGTTACCCAACATAGAAGCTACCAAACCTTATTGAAAGAGGACAGTTCCCTTCATACTGGTGTTTTGAAGCACACTGCTCCACAACATGGAGTTGTATAAATTTGGTGGTCAGTTAAATTTGGGAAATAGTGACTTTATATTATTTGCCAGGACTTCTGAGAAGTCTTTTTTTTTTTTTTTTAACATAAAAGCATGGTGAATTTTCAAGAGAAATAAATATTAAGAATGCATGTGTGTGGAGGATGAAGCTAAAGTCAGGCTTGGGTAAAAGATAGTCAGACTCATATATTAGACCCGGCAAAGGCATAGCAATACATAACCTAGGTCAACCATGGATATGTGGAGAGGGAAAAGGGAGGAGTACGTGGAGAGAGGGAGCATAATCAAAATGGCCATTCTATCCAAAGCCCTATACATATTTAACACAATCCCCATCAAGAGACCAATGTCATTATTCATGGATATAGAAAAAGCAATTCTCAAATTCATGTGGAATATCAGAAGACCCAGAATAGCCAGAACATTACTGCTCAGCAAGAAGGAGGAAGCAGGTGGTATCTCAATTCCTGACCTGAAATTATACTATAGGGCTATAGTAACAAAAACACCAGGGCATTGGTATCAAAACAGAATTGAAGACCAATGGAAGAGAATAGAAGATTCTGAGATGAACCCCCATATCTTTAACTATTTGATATTTGATAAAGGGGGCAAAAGCATAGAGTGGAAGAAGGATAGCCTGTTCAACAAATGGTGTTGGACAAATTGGACAACCATATGTAGACAACTGAAATTGGATCCTTATTTCTCACCCTGCATAAAAATTAAATCAAAATGGTTCAAAGATCTGGATATTAAACCAGCAACTTTACAATTGCTTGAAAAAGAAGCAGGATCAACACTTCATGACATAGGGGTTGGATCTGCCTTCCTTAACAAGACTCCCATGGTGCTTTCATTAAAGTGAAGAATAAATGAATGAGATGCAATTAAGTGAAAAAGCTTTTGAACAACTAAAGATTTAGTCAAGAGTGTCAAGAGAGAACCTACAGAATGGGAGAAAATCTTTGCCTGTTACACTTCAGACAAAGGGCTAATATCCAGAATATAGAAAGAACTCAAAAAACTAAACACCAAAATCACAAACAATCCAATCAATAAATGAGCTATGGACTAAAAAGAAATTTCTCAACGGAGGAAGTCCAAAAAGCCCACAAACATATGAGAAAATGTTCTACATCACTAGCAATCAGAAAAATGCAAATCAAAACTTCACTGAGATTCTACCTCACTCCTGTCAGAGTGGCAAAAATGAACGTAGCATTCTCTTTACCTCCCTGAGAACCCAAATAATACTTATGCAATCATTTAATTCTTGAAAATTCACAATCTAAGCACTTATATTCCTCATAAGGGCGAAATATAGAAGAATCAATAAACTGGATGTTGGCGATGGGGTAATTCTGGTTTAAGAAAAAATACATATCATACTTTATATGCATTTATGATTGTATAATAACTCAATTCCTTAATAAAAATGCTTGTGCATGTGTGTGAGTATTTTAATTCCTCAAATTTACTCCCTATTCTCATGATACAGGTTTTAGAAGACTGATGAAATATGAATTTGGGAAACACTTTGGGAAGAAAGAAATAACAAATTCAACCAGAGTTGAAGACAATGAAAGCTAGATTTACTGTTCAATTATAGGAGTGGGTACTAGTAAGTCTTTCAGGCCCACTCTTTAAAAAGATATTAATATGCCCCTGCCCCACATTCTGTAGTTTTTGAATCCTGGCTTCCTGAAAGCAAAGCTGTTTTTGTTTTTTTTTTTTTAAGAGATGCACTACACCAATCTGACATATGATGAAACTAACTTACCTTGATGAACATACTTTTGTAATGCACACTTTAGATGTTATTTTTTTTTCAAAGAAAGGACAGTGAGAGAGAGAGAGAGAGAGAGAGAGAAAGAGAGAGAGGGAGAGAGACAGAGACAGACACAGACAATTAATTTTTATTGAATTTTTCACATGGCTTTTGTTGCTCTGACACTTGTGTATGTGGGTGCTGGGGTTTGAACCCATGTACTCGCTCATGCCAGGCAAGCACCTTAACCGCTGAGCCACTCCTCCAGCCCCTGGCTGTTATTTTATTTTTTAACCATTTAACAGAGTTCCTTCCAAATTAGGAAATGCAATTAATTAATAATTGTGCCTCGTTGGGGTTATATTTCTAAATTTACTAGATTATTATAACCCTATGTATATGGGGGAAATAGTGTAATTTCCCTCATAAGTAACGAGTGGGAAACCTGTAATGATTCTTAGCTGGCTTATTCTAAAATGAAGATGTAAACATCAATTACCGCATTTTAACTAGAATATTAAAGTATTATTTTCAAAATTTGTTTATTTAAAAATGCTTTTTAACAATACTTTCATGTTAGCCTTCAAAATGATTGTAGACTGGAAGAGACCTTTCAAAATACCAGCAATAAATACTGTGCACCCTGTAATTCTAGCATGTGCAACCAGAATGTTTCTGAGGTTTCACAGTAAATATCAGCAATGCAGCACACTCTACCTTGGTTTTTAATATCTAGGTCACATGAACTATTTTGAATACTGTGAATAGGAAAAAAAAAGCAAAAAGATTTCTATAGAGCCACCAAGAAATCATAACAACATTCAAGTTATGAAAAAAGACCCTCTAAATTCCTATACAAAGTAAAAGAAAGTGCCCTGAAAATGAACTTTTCATCTACCATGTAAACTGGAATTTTGAGGAATGTTATTTGCTTAATAATATCTTTTGTTTTCACTGCTCTCTTAGATATGTATGTATGTACACTGAACAGTCAGGAGCAGATAAGATGGACATATACTGAAAATAAATGCATTGTTAATAAAAAAGCATATGCAATTTTGGGAAAAATTCTGCTGTAATTAGCAATAATCAGAAAATATAGTTTTCATTTATAATAAAGGTAAATGGATATGACAATTAAATAAAAATTACAATCTTTTCACTTACACGAAAGAAACTCAGAGGGTTTACAATATATTTTAATTATGAAAAATGCACACTGCTTCTGCAATTTCTTTTACTTGAAATCATACAGTTACAGATATTTGAATACCGGAATGGTCTTTTCTAGTTTATTTTCCTTGAAATCTACTGAATATATTAGGCTATGGATTTAAATTTTCTCTTTACCCTTTATCTAAGTTTATATGTGAGAGAAAAGAAGCCAATATTTTTCTCATCAAAACAACTATTTCTAATAATCTATTATAAAACTGTTAACATAAAACTTTATATAAATATTGCTTTTCTTATGGAAAATAGAAATGAAAACAACTTGACGGGGCTGGAGTGGTGGCTCAGTGGTTACAACTCTTGCTCCTTATAAGCTAGTATGCAAGTTCAAACCCCAGCACCCCATACACAGTGAAGTTTCGGAGCAGTGAAAGCCACATGAAAAACTAAATAAAATTGTTTCTCTCTCTCTCTCTCTCTCACTGTCCCTCTCTCTTAAAAATAAAAAAATTGGGGGCTGGAGCGGTGGCTCAGTGGTTTCTGCGCTTGCCTGGCAAGCAGGAGGACCCGAGTTCAAATCCCAGCACCACGTACACAACTGAGTGTTGGAGCAACTAAGGCCATGTGAAAAACTAAATAAAGTTATTTCTCTCTTTCTCTGTCTCTCTCACTGTCCCTCTGTCTTTATTTTAAAAAAAATAAAAAATAAAAAAAATTGACTAAGTGCAATTTCTTAATATGCCAGTACAACATTCAAGAGTGGTAACACCGAAAGTCACACTTAAATGACAAGAATTTGTAGAGATAGAACTTTCAAAAAAAGACTATACACATTACCTAAGCAGTTGGATAGAATAAACTTACACATATCCTTTAATCAAAGACAGAAAGGAGCTGCTGACCCAAGTAGAAGAAATGAAACTTTTTACATGTAATGCTCCATTACTTGGCAGCAGTTCCTTTTAAAATCATCAAAACTTTCATACAGATACAAGTTGGGGATATTCAGATTAGGGGATTTACTGCAGTTATGGAGATATTCCATAGGTGATTTAAAATATGGGATAATAAAAGAAGGGAAAATATCATATGTTTTATTTCATTTTAGTTATCTCTAATGTCTTATGTGATAGTATTTTGATACTCAATGCAGTTAACTTACTGTAAATAAAATAACTCTAAACTTATAGAGGCCTGGAGGTATCAATCAGTGGTAGAGCAATTGCTAATATACAAGAGATTCTGGGTTTGGTGGCCAGTATTGCCTGTCTGCCTAATTAACTAACTAACCAACCAAACAACAAACTTCTAGGAGCCCAAGCCTAATTTAAAGATATTTCTTTTGCTATTCTATGAAAAGTAATATATTCAAGAATAAGAGATGGGTAGGAATCAACTGACAGATGGAAAACACTGCTAGAGAAGATAAGAGATATTTCTGAAGAAAATCACTTGAGTTTTCAACTGGGAATAATTATATATATATATATATGTGTGTGTGTGTGTGTATTTATTTAACAGGGGAAAGTATTAAATCTTGTTCCTAGATGATTGTATTATTCTAAACATTAATTTACTTATTTGCTTATATCTAAGAATAAATACTATTTATCTCATTATTCTAATAAATAGTTTCATTATTTATATCTTGTGCTGTTTTATAAACATCACAGAATCACATGCAGGAAAACCCAGCATTCTAGTTTATGTTACCATAATTGAAACTGTATCTAGAGTGATCTTGTCAAAATGGCATTTGATATGGTCATTTTTCTGCTTACAAACTTTCAATGATTTCTATTTAATGGTGGCAGGTACAAAATGTGTGCATTTTATTTCTTTTAGGACCCAGTAAAATGATAGTATAGGAATGAAAAATAAGGCCTCAAAGGATGGAGGATAGGCCATCAACAGATGAAAGATTTCAATAAATTAAATGGAAAACAGAGTTAAGACCTACTTAAGTGCACCCAGGAAGCTTCAGCCTAGAGTAGCCAGGACCCATCAATGTGTAGAATCACAGAGAGGGCCAGGTACTCAGAAACACAGATAGAAGGGAAGAGTGGAAATTCGAGGTGGGGCAGAACATGGGGAGATTAGTTCAATATTTGTATAAGAAACGAACAAAAATACCCAAAGGTTCTTCTTGGGAAAAATCAATTCTAGAGAAAAGAACAGCTTTGGTGTCTAGCATTGGTAGTTTCCAAGCCCAAGCATGCCTTTGAATTTTAAAATCCCATACTAACTAGAATTAAGAGGCAAGCAGTTAGATGGGTAACAATTGCTTCTTCTCAGTGTATCCTTTAAAGATAGTGCTCTTTCTACAATTTGTAATGTTATGATTGTTAAGATTATCATAAAAAGAAATGAGTAGAACCAGTATAAAAGGCATTTTTTTTAGACAGTGTCTCATAAAGCAGGCATTTCAAAATAGCACCTTTTAAATGTGTCTTCTCTGTCTCTACACATAGCCTACTTCCATACTTTTCCCAGTTAGGCCCTGTCCATGGCTTGTCCTTCTGATGTTAGAACCCGGATACACTTCTCCTGAGAATAAAATACATTTCAAACATTTGAAATAAAAAGAATTAATTATCCCTATACTCTTTCTTAAGAACTTGCTAAGTGATATGACTCATTAAAGGATGTAAAACATAAAAGAGAAAAAAACACGTAGGCTGGAGTAGGTAATTAACCAGGACAGCAGGAAGGGGAAGCCCCAGGATGACAATTTATGTAGTCAAAGGATGTTAACACAGTAGAAGACCAGTTCTCAGGAGAAAGAAAGGAAAAAACCAAAATGCACCAGAAGGTTTCATATAATGGAGAATTGGAAAGAACTGGGTTGTAAGGAAAAATATCATATGAGAAACAAAAGGCAATGAGAAATTTTAAACTACTAAAAAATTGCAGAAGTAAGTAAATATAACCAAAGAATACTTGGAACTGAAATTAATCATCAATTAAAATAATATTTATTTAGTGCCAGTTGGGAAAATGGCACCCTTTAAGCTACTGAGAATATGATAATGATGGGGAAAACAATAAAAAACCAAATTAGACTACTTTTTTTAAAGAGAGAGGGACAGTGAGAGAGTGTGTGTGAGTGTGTGTGTGTGTGAGAGAGAGAGAGAGAAAATCAAATTTTATATTTAGTTTTTCATCTGGTTTTTGTTATTCCAACACTTCATTGTGTACATGGTGCTGGGGTTTGAACCTGCGTCCTCATGCATGCCAGGCAAGCACCGTAACCACTGAGCCATAGCTCTAGCCTCCAAATTAGACTATTCTGATCATTCCTGTAATTAATTATTACAGTCCAGTAGAGGGAGAGTGACAATAATTTCAAAAACTAAGTAAAATCAAACCCATAATTTGTATTAACAATAACATGAAGAAAACTACAAAGAGAGAAGTAGAGTGAGATTCCTAGGTAGAGGAGTAAGATGGTCAGGGAGGTACCACAGAGCAGCTACCATAGGAGCCAAGAACTTAAGGAAGGGAGGGATCAAGCGATGTGGCCATCTGGTGAATTTATGCTGAAGGGAACAGCAAATGCAAACTGTAATCTAATTACTTAATTATAGTTTTAAAAACAGATGTAAATGGTATTGATTTTAGATATAAAAAATAAAAGAACTGGGGATGGAATCATGGAGAGAGAAGAGGTAAAGGAAAAGGTGGGTATACTAATATCCTCATCTGACAGAAGGGAAAACCACAAATAGCACCTATAATCAATGAGACAAAAAACAATGGTTATTAGTTTA
The DNA here is from genome assembly GCA_004027875.1 of Aplodontia rufa. Taxonomy (NCBI): domain Eukaryota; kingdom Metazoa; phylum Chordata; class Mammalia; order Rodentia; family Aplodontiidae; genus Aplodontia; species Aplodontia rufa. The sequence goes on along the minus strand of PVKS010014879.1, from coordinate 26,140 downwards.
TTAACCACAGTTAAACAGGAAAGTTAAAAAAGATAAAATTAAATGGAGAATGATAGGGAGAGAAAAGGTAAAGACAAAGTGGAGCGAGCAAATGCATAATGCCTCCTTTATTGTTGTGGGTGTATGTTAATATGTGATGTCATAAAGTGATAAATAAAAAACCAAGGTAGGGCTGGGGATGTTCTCAGTGGTAGATTGCTTGCCTAGTGTGCATAAGATCCTGGGTTTGATCCCCAGTACCTTAAAAATAAAATGAAACAAAATAGTAGAAGCAAATTGCTTTTTATGTATATCAGAGGAAAAGTGAAAAGAGATATGAGGCTTAAATGCACAAAACTGAGCAAATAATTACTGATTTTAAGCACGGGCATGCATTATTTTGATACATGATCAAACACTCATCTTTCAGAGGTTTTCCAGTATTCTCAGGATAAAGACCAGAACACCAACAGGTTCTACAGGACACTGCCTACCTCACCAGCCTCACCTTAGACTGCCTTCCCCTGCACTCTCTGATATAGTGGCCTTCTTTTAATTCCAGAAGCAAGCCAACTCCTGGAAGGTTCTCCGTATGAGATTCCCTTTATCTGAAACGCTTTTTGTCCAATGTCCCCCATCTACTAGGCATGGTTCCTATGACTCATAATATATTTAGAAGCCCATGAAAATGTTTTAATTTCTTTTAAAATAACAAGAAAAAAGGACATTTGAATCAAAGAAAATATTTTAATAGGGAATATTAACATTCATCTTTATACTACAGTCACTGCAAAATATAATAAAAAATTATTTTTATGTTGGAAAAGGCCCATAATGACAAGAGTATCAGGGACCCATGAAAATCATAATGTAACACTTGCCTGTGCCACTCACCACAGCCACTGTACCCTGTGATACTCTACTCAACCCTCAGTTTTTAGTTAAAAATGCCTCCTTCAGGGATGATTACTGATTCTCCAAGATGAGGTTCCATGACAGAGATACTCCCATCACCTTGTGCTATGGCAGTGAAACAAGTGATCTGTAATTTTGTGTTTAATGAAATTAGGAATTATGTCTACCTTATTTATCATTACATTTTCTGAATGAAGCACAGTACCTTCAAAGAAGTGATGTGAGCCTTGGAAGGGCTGAGCATTTTCCTCTATGGTTTTCCCATGTTCTTGTCTCCAGCAGTTGTTCTTCCCTGTCACTTCTACGTGATTTTAGCTCCTGTTGCTTGTTCTCCTTTCTTGACAAAATTCACATTGCCCAAACAATGACTTGAAATCTTCAAGAACAATTCCCTTCCCTTGCAAAAACCATCCCTAATCAACTCTTCCCCAAAATGAACTTTGGCTGACCTTCCTGTTGAAGGATATTCCATCCTCCTCTAAATCAGAATACACCTCTGAAGGCTTTTCATCTCCAGCATTTTATGAATAAAGGTTTATGTGCTCCAGCTATGAGTGACTTTCTTCCACAGTAGGCATTCAATGAAAGGACAGAATAAATGGCTGCTTCAGGAATTATAGGCCTGGTACCTTCGAAGAATCAAAAAGTTTTTGAGGACTGGGGTGATACTCAGTGGTGGAGCACTTGCCTGACATGCACAAAGCACCGGGTTCAATCCCCAGCACTGGAAAAAACAAAGCTTGTTTTTTTTCAGAGTAGTCTTGTAATATAAAAAATAGCTAACAAGAAAGTAGCAAATAATCCTAAAAAGGATTTAAAATCTAACTAGATTCAGTTGTTTTCATATGAGCTAAAAGAAAGAGATCCTGGTATAGACATTTCAGCAGTCCAAATAATGTGTGACACATAGTAGGACTTCAGTAAATATTTGTGGAATATATGAAAGTAATATTTCAAACTAGTGAGGTTCAATGAGAACAGGAGGAAAGGAGAGTAGTTTAAAAACAACAATATGCTGGGCCACTACTTTACATTTAGCTATTATATTTAATTTATTCTAAAAATTAGACATAGAATGATATGGCTTTATGGTTTATGAAGAAAAACAGGAGAATTGATTTCAAAGGATTAAGAAAAATGGTTTATCAGAAAAAAAGCTCTATTCTAAATTCTAGGTTTCTGTAAGTGGGATGCATTTTCAGTTTAGTTTCTGAACCTGGATTCATCATAAACTTATTTAATCATTTATTGATTCAGTTTCCTCCTTCATAAAATGGGGTAATAATAGTGTGATGAGTTGCTGCAAATCAGAATAGTGCTGGCATATGATAAATACTATTTAACGCCTAGTTGTTCATCATCATATTATTAAATGATTACTTCTATAATATTATTTTATTACTTTTATCATCATCATTATTCCACAAAATAGGTGAGTTAAGTAAATATTTTAGTTTGCTTATTCCCTATGTTTTACTATTTATTATGTAAATATGTCCTTAAAAGGGGTGGGTATATTTCCCATCACTTTAAACCACATAGTCCTCACTAATGAAAGTTGCTATAAAAACAAAATGAAAATGAGGTTTCAATAAATGAAAATATACAATTACCATAAATTTAAGACTTCAGGGCCTTCAAAATATCCATATTACTCAATTCATAATTTTACCAAATCAAGTGAGAAGACTATCTTAGCAAGAAATAGTATACTGGAATTTTTTCAACTATAAATTTCCATGAAATTTTAATCAAAATGAGAGATGAAATTTATTCTTTGTTTTACTAAATTCTTACCTTACTCCCTTGGATAGATGTTCAACATAGTTGAACACAATTTCAATAGTGATTACTTTCTTAGGGTTATAATTTTTATACTTAATTTCTTTTGCAGGTAAATAAAAATATATGTACAGAAAAGGTAAAAATAAAGTAACAGTAAACAAAAAATGTATGAAGCCTTTATTTTGGTAAATATTTTTCCTACCATTAAAGTTTGGCTTCTGAGATGACCCTTGGGGATAAAGTAACAGACTCAGGTTTGATTCCCTCTGGTATTTCACATAATTCCCATAATCAAAGGACCACTTTCTGAGGATAAATGACTGGATAGGAGCACTACTGTCCTGGATTTGCCTGGGGCTTATAATCTAAATCATTATTCACGATCCCATGGAAAAGCCTCAAGCTAAAATTGTGATGGCTATTTAGAACTAAACTTGTAAATTCATCTTAAACATCTTTTCTATTGCTTTCATGACTTCATTTTTGAAAAATTCATGTGTACTTTTAGATACCAATTGTAGCAAGCAATAAAACCTAGAGCAGAAATCTGTTTTGAATGTTGGTTTTATTTACTCATTATAAAAACAATATTCTAATAAGAAAAATGCCTAAAGATTACATTGTATAATACATAAAACTGGAAATTTAAGCACATTAAAGAGCACATGAAAAACAGTGATAATGAAGAGTTCAATAATTTAGAATTTTGTAATACAAGTTTCAATAGGTCAGTTTTCATTTGAAAAACCAGAATTATTTTGATAAATTCAAAAGTGAACTTGGGAATGCAATGGTCTCTGAAAACCAGAGGATAAGCTACAGTCAAATCACACTACAGATTAGTTAGATTTTTCACTTTTTCTTCTACATGAAATAAAATATATTATTTATTGCCATCTGTCAGGCTAAAACTTTCCATTCTTGCTTTATTTCCAGGATTGACAATTTTAATCTTCTCCCCTTTCTTCTGGTAATTTTGCTTTAGTTGATAATGAAATACAATTTCTTACTGATTATCACATTTAAGAATTTTCTTGGGCTGCAGTGGTGGCTCAGCAGTTTCGGTGCTTGCCTGGCAAGCATGAGGACCTGGGTTCAAAACCCAGCCCCACATACGCAACTAAGCTAAGTGTTGGAACAATGAAGGCCATGTGTAAAACTAAATAAAGTTGTTTCTCAAAAAAAAAAAAAAAAAGAATTTTCTTTTTCAAACCATAATATTATCTCACAACTGTTAGGATGGATATTATAAAAAAAGACAAAAGGTAAGTGCTGGTGCTGGTATAGTAAAGAGGGAAGACTTGTAGGTTGCTAGTGTGAATGTAAATTAGCACATCCATTAGGGAAAATAGTATGGAAGTTCTTCTACTGTACAATTGGTGAACATAGTTAATAACAATGTATTGTGTACTCAAAAGCTGCCAAGAGAATAGCCCTTAACTGTCTTACCACAAAAAATTATAAGTATGCAAGGTGATGGGCATGGTTATTTGCTTGATTTACTCATTTCACAAAGTATGTACATATCAAAACATCCTGTTGTACATAGAAAACATACAATTTTTACTTGTCAGTTATACATCAATAAAGCTAGGAAAAAATATTATCCTCTCTCAAAAACAGTGATAAAAGTGAGGGCTATAGATGTCTCAGACTTCCTGGGTTACAGCCAGATTTATTAACTCTATCAGTGGATAATAATATTTCTTATCAAGTAGATAGTATAAATGATTTAAAGTAGTAAGTCATCTCATACATAGCAGGCATTCAGTAACTTCTCCTTGTCAAAGATAACTTTTTATTTCTCAAATGTCTTCAAAGAAAATTGGAAAAAACAGTTGTGTGATTTCGGACAAATCTGAGTTTAATTCTTTGCTCTTTTGTTTTCTCAATCACAAAATGATTCAACTTTATTACTACAAAACTATAAAAACATACATGATTTTACAAAGCTATGACTAAGATTCCAAACTTACTTGTTTATATGTAATGTCAATTCTACTTTTAGTGAAGACTAACTTTGTTTATGTATCCTCTTTAAGAACTACATCAATGATATTTTGTGCTTTTTCTGGAATTAGCTGTCATGAGATATTTTCCCAATTTGCCACGACTAGATACTATATTCATTATAAAGCTCCAGAGAAGACTCTTGAGAAGGTATTGTCTTCTGAACTGACACCTTAAAAACAAACCAAGGGTCTGGAGCAGTGGCTCAGCAGTTACAGCACTTGCCTGGCATACGCAAGAACAGGGGTTCAAACCCCAGGACTATATACACAACTAGTGTCAGAGAAACAAAAACCAGATGAATAAAATAAATAAAATTGATTCTCTCTTTCTGTTTCACTGTCCCTCTATCTTAAAAAGCAAAAACAAAACCAAGTCATATATTAATCACATACAGCAGCAAAGTAAAATTTTATACTCTATCTGATCCACAGATTTAAAAAAACAACAACGATTATGCTTCTGGAGACTTGGGAAAGTCCATGGTAGTATAGCTACAAAATTTACAGTTTAGGACAGTACCTTTCAAGTGTAGAAAAATGAAATTTTATATAATGGTGTAAAGAAGAGCTAAGACTTCTAATAAGACAACTTTAGTAAAAAACGAAACTGAAGCTTATTGTTTAGGTTAAGCATTATGGAAATACATGAGAGATAAACAACACAGTATTTTGGTTACAAGTTATATAGTAAAATTAAAATATTGTAGGGGTCCTTTAAAATAGTAAATTAAATCACATTAATCTTAGCTAATGCTGATGTTTGATGTAATACTGTTAAGTATACTATAGTGTAAGTAATTTCAGCCAGATATACCATGGCTGATATACATGCGTTATGTAAAATTACATCTGAAGTCAGTGTATACACTGAAAGATTAAGAGATGAAATGATATAATGTCTGGAATTTGCTTTAAAATAATACTGGAGGTATAAACAAAATAAGTTCTTAATTATTGATGTCATATTGAGGAACAATAGGATGATTATTAACCTCATATGAAAAAAATAAAAATATAAAACAAAACTAAAACATCAAAATAAATTATGGGAATATATAATTGTAATATATGAGTTATAGATTTGTATTTTAATATGATTCCTGATTCATGTCAATCAAAAAAATGAAAGACTCTAATAAAAATTGGACATGGAACATGATGGACATATTTATAAAAGAACTCAAAGTTCAAATAAAAATAGCAAAAGATATTAATCTCACTAGTAATCATATACAGGAAAACTAAAATGCCATAAACTTTCATAACATTTATTTAAAAAAAAACAGCTAATACCAAATGTTGACAAACTCTATCATATTGTTGGCAGGAAAGTAAATTGTTACAGCCTTTCAATTCATTTACTCTTTAGAGTACCAATTCAATTTTTATGAATATATCATAAGCTAGCATTTTCAAGTATTCAGTGGGATGCTGACAGATATTTGTTTGTGTGCCTAGGTGTAAATTTAATCTTAAATGTAAATTTATGCAATGACATTTAAACATTTTTTTTCTTTTAAAAATCTTCCCTTTGATGTTTTTAGGAAAGTAAGAGTTTTTCTGAGTAGTTTTAGATTTGTGGTAAAACTGAGTTGAAAGTACAAAGGTTTCTCACATACTACTTCCCCAGAGACTGCCTCTCCCATTACCAACAACCTAAAGATAAATGCTATTTTAAACATGGTCAAATAAGTTTGATTTAAAAGACCTCAGTCTACTACTGTACATTGGTATATACTGTCTCTAAGACAGTGAATAATAGCATTCCCTTGTCACATGACATGGAACCTTTTCACCAGAGAGCGTGCTTAGGAACCAAATTTCCACAGTACTTTTTTTTTTTTTGCTTGTTTGTTTTTAAAGAGGGAAGGATGGTGAGAGAGAGAGAGAAAGACAGAATCAAATTTTATTTAGTTTTCATGTGGGCTTCGTTTTTCTGACACTCTGTTGTGTACATGATGCTGGGGTTTGAACCTGTGTCCTTGCGCATGCCAGGCAAACCCTGGAACTGCTGTCACCACTCCAGCCCCACTTTTTTTTTTTTAACTGTAGTATTACTTTTCATTTAACTCAAAATATCCTAAGTACCATGATTTTCCCCCCACATTTTATATTGGTGCATTACTGTTGTCCATATGATGGGATTTGTTGTTACATATTCATACATGCATACAATATAACAATATTGTACTTCCTCATCTTGTCCTACCCTGCTTCCCCTCCCTTTCCTCTACTGATCTCTGATCACCCCTTGATTTTTTTAAACTTTTCCAGTTTTTATTGATTGTGTGGGAACAATTTAGTATCTTAGAGGTACAAAATAGACTTTACATTTTTTATCCACCCCTTTTCCTGTCTATCCTTTCCCTCTCCCATTCTCTTTCTCCTCCTCTTCTACACTTCCTTTAGCTCATCTATTAATTTATATTTGAATGGCTGCAACACTTACTTTTGGAAATTGTCTTTAAAAATCATCAGACATGAGTACAAAAATATATGTACAGGTTGTTTACTATATTCATGTTTATTACAGGGGAAACTTGAAAATATCCCAAATATTCAATAATAGGACAGTGGTTACATGATTTATGTTTTATCCTTAAACTAGAATATTATATAATCATTAAAAATAGTGATGTAAGGGCTGGAGCAGTGGCTTGGCTGTTATGGCGCTTGCCTGCCATGCGCAAGTACACAGGTTCAAACCCTAGCACCCACATACACAGCTAAATGTCAGAGCAATGTAAGCCATGTGAAAAACTCAATAAAAATTGATTCTCTCTCTCTCTCTCTGTTCTTCTCTTTAAAAAAAAATAGTGATGTATACTGCATTTATTGACATGAAAAATGTCACAGTAAATTTTAAGTGAAAGAAGCCAGGTGGCCAAATAGCATTTATATCCTACGGTTTCTAGTCACAATTCTTATAAATATAGAGACTCATGTTAAACAGAATACAAATATCAACATATTTTGAAAAGCATACCAGAAAATATGATGAGTAGCATATTGAAGTGTAGGATTACTATATTTTTTTGTATTCTCTTTTTCTTTATATTGAACATGCATTAATTTTGTAAAAACTTTTTTAGAGGCAACATGTTTAAGCTTCTTAACTATGGAGTCACCTGGCATTTCCAACTACAGGTATCAGAAGCTTTCCATGTTTAGTAAAAAATTAAGTCCATAGACAAGAAAACTACAATTGTATGAAGAACCAATGGAAAAAAACGATGATTCTTACCTTCTGGAGAGAAAGTGATGAAAACATAACAAATGTGAGATACAGCAGGGTAACAGATAGTAATCTCCAGATGCTCTATGCCTTTATGAGTCTCACTAAAGGAATACCTCTTCTCTCTGTGACAGAAATAACATGGGCACATACATTTATTGAAAGACTGACTTTCATAATTGTTTTATGTTAGTTGGTATTTTTTTAATTTGTAAATATCAATAAGTCTCTAGTAAAGAACCACAGAGGGCCAGGATATTATTATCTTCATCATGCTTATTAATATATTCTAGGGAAATACACTTAACAATTTTTAAGTAATTGATAAAAACAGTAATGAAATTTTTGTTTATCTACTATGTGCCAGTGTGCTAGGTCCTTTGTATCTCCTGTAATCCTCCCAACAGTTGTTATTCAATATTTATCCAACAATATTTATGAGGTTCTTACTTTATGCCAACTACTATACAGTAAGGCACCAGAAATAACAGTGGTAATCACAACCATGACACAATGTAGTCATTAACATCCTTTCTTAAAATGAGGCCATTGAGCCTTTGGAATTAGATCCTAAATAACCTAACTTCAAAGCTACTCTTTCTATTACAACCCATTTAAAAGAATTTGCTTTATTGGTAGTCTAACACTACCACCAACAACAAAGAAAAAAAATCTACAAATATTTAAAGTTAAAATAGATAATATATCAAAGAAAGAATAGTAACTATCCAGACACAGTGGCATGTGCCTGTAACCCCAACAACTCCAGAGATAGGCAGAAGGATAATAAGGTACAGGCCAGCCTTGGCAACTTAGTGAGATCCTATCTCAAAATAAAATGTAAAAAGGGCTGCGGATGTAGCTCAGTGGTAAAGCACCTCTGAGTTCAGTTCCTGTTATGTTATGACCAAAAAAAAAAAAAAAAAAAAAAAAAGAATAGTAGGTAGATATTGCATGAAATATATATAATATTTCATATGGCCTTTATTATTTATAATGTATTCTAACTTAATCTTCATACAATCCAATGATATTTCCATTTTTGAAGATAAGAACATTTACCTTAGAGAGGATGGTTAATACAGTAAGCTTAAATCTTGATTTTTTTTCCTAATTCTAAGCCTTAAAATATTACTTAAAGGGGCTGGAGAGGTGGTTCAGTGGTAGAGCACTTGACTGGCATATGTGAAGACCCAGGTGCAAGGCCCAGCAACACATATACAACTACGTGTTGGAAGATGAAAAAAGATTAACATTGACTTTAAAAATGTTAAAGGAAAATAAGAAAAAAGTATTAAAATGTAAAAGCTATAAAGTACTAGTAAGAACAATAACTAATTTAAGCATTCTGATACATGTCTGCATATAAACACACTGAGTCATGCACCCGCATGACTTGTGGTAGTGTCATAAATAGTCAAGCACCCACCACGGTATGGCAAAATAGCACCAGGCAAGGGAGGCCGGGGGAGATGGAGGAGGCAACTACTTAGGAAGGAGAACTGAGTGAAAATCATCCTAAAGTACAGATTGTACCAATACTGCCTGCCTGCTTCCAAGTTGGGTCTCACAGCTAAACAGTAGGGAACATTACCACTTGCTTGCTGTATGATCTTGGAAAAGTTATTTATATTCTCTGGGCCTCAGTTTCCTAATCTGTAAATGTTAGGGTCATTATTGTTATAAACACGAACACTCACAAGTACTTATAGCACTAGGCACAAATAGTAAATGGTATGTCTTTGTTGTGTGTGCATGTGTGTGTGTGTTTTAAAAAAATATCTGGATGGGGTTAATTATGTTACAGAGCCCCTTTCACTGAGCATACTACTATCAATCATATTTCACTTCTATTAACACCTCAAGTAATCTTCACCTCAGCCCTATAAGGTAGACATTACTACTACCTGGCCCTAGCTTCAGAAGTCAGAAACCTGATTTTATCAGCTCCCCAAACTGTTAAAAAAATAATTAAAAAACTCACAAGAAATGGATCAATTTAAAAAGGAACTTTACTTACAGATATCAAGTACCAAACTACACATAAATTGCCTGATTACTATAAAATTAAAATAAGGATAAATGAAAACTCAACTTAGACCTTACATTAAATCATAGTATTCTGCTTGTCTACAGTGTTAAGAATTTCTTCCTGGAGCTGGAGTGGGGGCTCAGCAGTTGCAGTGCCTGCCTGGCATGCACAAGGAAGTGAGTTCAAACCCCTGCACTACATACACAATGAAGTGTCTGAGCAATGAAAGAAAGCCACATGAAAAACTAAATAAAATTGATTTTCTCTCTCTCTCTCCTAAAAAAAAAAAAAAAAAGAATTTCTTCTTAGCTTAATATTATACTGTGAGAGGTGCAGTATCATTAATGTAGTATTCCTGCTAAAAATATTTAACTTAAATTTAGTAAAAAAAATTTCAGAAATCTAAATTAAGGGAAATGTTGCTAATAATTGGCTTGATTTCATTAAAAATGTCAATAATATGACACAAAAAGCCTGGGATTTGGTTTTAACATTAAAGGAGATTAAATAGATATGACAACTACATACAATGTATGAACCCTGATAGGATCCTGGCTCAGGGGAAAAAAAGAACTGCTACAATAACTGGGAAACTCTATTAGTAACACACTTAAAAACTGCGTTAGGTGGCTTTATTCCTATACATAATTTTTTTGATAGATAAAGCTGCAAATAAAAATTCTTTTTTTTTAAATTAAGGATGGAACCACCTTATGACCCAGCTATCCCACTCCTGGGTATTTTCCCAAAAGAGTTAGAATCAGCATATTATAGTGATGTGGCTTCATCAATGTTTATAGCAGCTCAATTTACTATAGCTAGATTATGGAACCAACCCAGATGCACCTCAATCAATGAGTATAAACTTTGGTATATATACTCAATGGAATACTACTCGGCCATTAGAGAAGACGATATTATGGCGTTTGAGATTAAATGGATGGAGATGGAAAGAATTATGCAAAGTGAAGTATCCCAATCTCAGAGACTCAAGGGCCGAATGGTTTCTCTCATCTGTGGAAGCTAGAATACATCTGGAAGCAGCATGTTAGACGGCAAAGCTAATAATAACTTCAAATTGTATGATTCTTTTCGCAACAGGGAGATGACTCCCTAGGATACTTGGAGGCATAGGCTGGGGGACAGGATGGGGTAGGGCTTAGGAAAATCACCTAGGAGACAGGAGGAACTAAATATAGGGGAACCATCTCAGAAGGTGATGTCTGAACTCCACGAGATATCCATTTAACTCAGTGCTTCTTCTGGGGGAAACAGCAACATGGGGAACCCAAGCTGGGCATCCATGACATGGCATTAGCCCTAGATAACTAGGTATATATTCATTTGTTCTGGAATATTTGATAATGTTTCCTCCTCAATTGTAACTATGTATCATCTAATAAATAATAAATTAAAAAAATTTAAAAAAAATCTTTTTTTTTCATTTGTATTGTTTCTTATTAGTTATACCCTAACATTAAGATTCATTTTGACATAATAATAAAAGCACGGAATCTGCTATTTCAGTCTGTAATACTTCCCTTTACCTTCTCCTTCCTCCTCCTGTTCCCTTTCCTTTACTCTACTGATCTTTCTGCTATTATAGTTTTTTGTTTTTAAATTAGTGTCATGTGACTATACGTAATGGTGAGATTCACTGTGCTTGTTCATATATGTACATAGGAGTTAGGTCAGATGTATTCCACTGATTTTCTCTTATCTGGTCATTCCTCCCTCCCCCTCAATCTCATTCTTCTATTTCACCAATCTTTCCTTATTTTTAGGGAATAACCCCTATTGTTTCATCTCTGTTTCTCTCTTCTGCATCCCTGTCCTTTATTTTGCAGATCAGAGAAAACTTTTGACCTTTGATTCCTGGGTCTGGCTTACTTCACTTAGCTCAACAATCTCTAGTTTCATTGATTTACTGGCAAGTGACATAATTCCGTTCTTGTTTAGGCTGAGTAATACTTCATAGTGTATATATACCACATTTTCTTTTACATTCATCTGCTGAAGGGCACCTAGGTCGGTTCCATAGATTGGCTATTATGAATGGTGCTGCTGTAAACATTGATGTGGAAGAATCTCTATAATATGCTGATTTTATATCTTTTGGATATATTCCAAGAAGTGAGATAGCTGGGTCATACGTGGTACCATTCCTAGTTTACTGAGTAATCTCTATATTGCCTTCCAGAGTGGTTGCACTAATTTTCAGTCCCGCTAACAATGTATTAAAGTACCTTTATCTCCACATCCTCACCAATACTATTATTTGTATTCTTGATAACTGCTATTCTGAATGGAGATGAAATTTTAATGTAGTTTTGATTTGCATTTTCTAATTGCCAAAGATTTTGAACATATTTTTAAGTTTCTGTGGACCACTGTATTTCTTATTTTGTCCACTCATTAGTTCAGTTGTTATTATTATTATTATTTTGGTGGTGTTTTGAGTTCCTTATATCTTCTGCATATTAATGCCCTATCAGAGAAGCAGGTTGCAAAGATTGCTTCCAATTCTGTAGGCTCACTCTTCATCTCTTTTTTTCTTTGCTATGTAGAAGCTTTTTGATTTGATGCCATGCCACTTATTGATTTCTGGTTTTATTTCTTGTGCTTTACGGGTCTTGTTAAGGAAGTTGGTTCCTGAGTTGACATGCTCTTCGAGCAGTTGCAGAGTTTATGTTCTAATTCCCAGTTTTGTTTTTACATTTTTTTTATTTTTGAACAACCATACAAGCAAGTTTTTAACAAAATAATATAAAATGTGTATAGATACTGGATATTACAATTACCCCCAGGAGTGCCCCCCCCCAATTACCCATCCTTATCCCTCCCTTCCCCTTCCCACAATATCTCTAAAAAAGGATTATATAGCATTACATCTTATCTGGATTTAACACATGATAATAGACCAACTTTCTCACTGGCCAGGGTCTAGTCTCAACCTCCACAGAATGGATAGTTGTAAAATCTTAGTTTGAAGTCTAAACTGACTCAATTTTAGTTCAGAAATGCAGAAGAAATTTTATTAAGTTTTACTTTATTTGTAGAAATATTAGTGGTGGGGTGCCAGGAAAAAAGTTTGTGAAATAAGTTCATTTTAGATATAGACAATGATTTATACTCTTGAGATCAATAACTATAACAATTAGATCTACATATCCAGCTGATAGGGATGACTGAGTATGGACTGAGTATAGGGGATGGATTTGGTAATTTCCCATTTTTCCCAAATGGAAATTTTCCTTTTTAAAAGCTACTTACCACAAATCCAACAAATGTCAAAAAGAATTACATAGTAGATAATAAAAATCAATAGAATATTTTATTGCTATATGATTTCTTTGAGTAGCATGAAATGACCTTCTTTGCCTCTTCTGATTAATTTTGGATTTAAGTCCACTTTATCTGATATGAGACTCTTAATCCCTGTTTGTTTATGGGAACGATGTGAATGGTATGTTTGTCTCCAACCCTTCACCTTCAATCTATGGATGTCTTTGCCTGTGAGATCAGTCTCTTGCTGGCAGGATATTGTTGGGCTTTGTGTTTTTAATCCAACCTGCCAATCTATGTACTTTGATCTAAAAGTTTAGGCCGTTTACATTCAGTGTTATTATTGAGAGAGAATTTTTTTCACTGCCATTTTGATTTATTTCTAGTGTTTAAATTTGAGTTGATTCTCTTTTGAATGATTATTCTTCTGTTGTACCATCTCCCTATGCTGGTTTTCAAATTTATTTTTTATTTCTTCTTCATGAAATATTTTATTGAGTGTATTTTGTAGTGTAGGCTTTCTAGTGATGAATTATTTTTGCTTTTGATTTTCATGGAAGGTTTTTATTTCATCTTCAAATTTGAAGCTAATTTTTGCTGGGTATAGTATTCTTGGTTGGCATCCATTTTCTCTCAGAGGCTGGTACACATTATTCCAAGACCTCCTTGCTTTTATGGTCTGGGTTGAGAAGTCAGTTGAGATCTGGATTGGATTCACTTTATTTTTTAAAAAAATTTTTTTTAAAGAGAAAGGGGCAGTGAGAGAGAAGGATAAAATGAGAGAAATAATTTTTATTTAACTTTTCACATGGCCTTCGTTGCTTAGAGACTCCATTGTGTACGTGGTGTTTGGGGTTTGAATTCGCATACTCATGCATGCTGGGCAAGTGCTCTAATCCCTGAGCTACTGCAACAGCCTTGGATTTACTTTAAATGTGATCTGTCATTTTTTTCTTGCAGCTTTTAAAATTCTGTCCTTGTTCTTTATGTTAGGCATTTTCATAATAATCTGTGTTGTAGTGGGTCTGTTGTGATTTTCTATAATTTGGAGTCCTATATGTCTCCTGAATTTGAGTTTCCATTTCATTCTCAAGGTTTGGAAAAATTTATGTTATTTCATTGAAAGATTGTGCATTCCAATAGCTTGTGTTTCAGAGCCTTCACCCACCCCAATTATTCTGATACTTGGTTTCTTGATGTTATCTCAGATTTCTTGAATATTCTGTTTGTGATCTCTTAACATCTTTTCTATAAGTCTCGAAAAACCAAAGGTTGAATATTCTCTCGGATATGTGGAAAAAAGCAGAGAAACAGACAAAAGGGAAGAAACAGAGGAAGGAGGAATGAGATAGGGAAAGTTCATGGAATGAATCAGACTTAAAATTTCCTATGTTCACATATGAATATATCATAGTGAATCTCATCAACATGTGTATCAGTAAGTCACTAAATTAAAAAAAACTATTACTAAGTAACAGAAAAATCAGTAGAGTAAAGAGAACAGTGGGGGGCAATGCTGGAGACTGAATTAGAATAAGTTAGACTGCATGCTTTTTTATAAAAATGACAGTGTTTATCCTATTTTCAAGTATATCTAAAAAGAACAGGATGTGGGAGGAAGAGAGGGAAAGGGGAAATACTAGGAATTGATTTAGAACAAGGTACACTCCAAGCTTTTATAAATCTATCAATGTATATTGTATTGTCATGAATATCAAAAAAGAATAGGGTATGGGAGGAAGAGAGAGGAAGGGGAAATACTGGGGACTGAATTAGAACAAGTTAAACTGCATGCTTTTATTATTATGTCATTGTATATTCTCATGTCATGTATATTTAAAAAGAAACAATAAAAAAAATCAATAGTATAAGTTTCTGGTTAAAAAAGGCAGATTGAGTCTGGTTCTGGGTTGGCAGGAGCCCAGCATAAACTCAAAGAGGCCTCCCACTGGGAGCTGCCTGGCCCACCTGTCACAGGAGGTCAGGCTTCTGGTTCAGGGCCAGCAGACACCCAGGACACCCAGGAGGAAGATCCCCCACCCCAGGAGGAAGATCCCCCACCCCAAGAGGACTCCCACCTGGAGATAGCCCACTAATGTACTGGAAGGGCCCAGGACTCTGGTCCCCAGCATGTACCCAGAACATGGCCCAGGAGGACTCCTGCCCTGAGCCAGTCCTGATAACATGATCTGATAACTCCACCAGAAAACTGCTTGAGCTTATAAACAGATTAAGAAAAGTGGCAGGCTACAAGATCAACACCCATAAGTCAATACCTTTCCTATATGCTAAAAATAATAAGGTAGAAGAAGAAATCAGGAAATTGGTCCCATTCACAGTATCCTCACAAATAATAAAATACTTGGGAATTAATCTACAATGGAAAATAAAAGACATCCACAATGAACATTATATTGAATATTGAAGAAGGAAATTGAAGAAGACCTGAAAAGATGGCAACAAGTTCCATGTTCTTGGTTATGTAGAATTAATATAATTAAAATGGCCATTCTGCCAAAATTGCTATACAGATTCAATGTAATCCCAATCAAGATACCAATATCATTCTTTATAGATATTGAAAAAGCAATTGCCAGATTCAATTGAAATAACAAGAAACCCAGGATAGCCAAAGCATTATGAAATAAGAAAGATGAAACAGGAGGTTTCACAATACCAGATCTAAAATTATATTATAGAGCTGTAGTAACAAAAGCAGCATGGTACTGGTATCAAAGTAGGCATGGAGATCAATGTAATAGAACAGATGACTCTGAGACAAACCCACAAATTGTTAAATTTGATGAAGGGGTTCAAAATATAACATGGAGGAATGACAACATATTCAACAAATGGTGCTGGACAAACTTGACAGCTACTTGCAGAAAGTTGAAATTAGATTCTTATCTATCACCATGCACAAAAATCAAATCTAAATGGATCAAGAAACTAGGAGTTCAACCACCTACCACACCATAGCTAGAAGAAAAATTAGGAGTAACACTCCAGCATATGGGAGTAGGCAACCACCTTCTCAATAAGATTCTCAAAGAAAAAAAATGAAAGTAAGAATCAATGAGTGGGATGCCATTAAACTAAAAAGCTTTTGCTCAGCAAAGTTGTCAAGGGAGAACCTATAGAAGGGGAGGTAATCATGGCCTGTGAATCCTCTGAAAGGGGACTAATACCCCAAATTTACAAAGAACTCAAAAAACTCAGTATCAAAAAACAAAACAAAACAAAAAATCTAATCAATAGATGGGCCAGAGAGCTAAATATAAACTTTTCAACAGAGGAAATTCAGTAAGCCAATTACTAAATCACTAATAATCACAGAAATGCAAGTCAAAACCACATTAAGATTTCACCTCACTCCAGACAGATTGGCAAAGATGAAGAATATAAGCAGTAGCAGAAGCTGGAGGGTTGAGGGGAGATAGGAACACTAGCACTCTGTTGATGGAACCGTAGACTGCTACAGCCGCTATGGAAAGCAGTGTAGAGACTCCTCAAAAAATTAGGGATGGAACCACCATATGAACTAACCATCCCTCTTCTTGGTGTCTTCCCAGAAGAGCAAGAATTGGCAAATTATACTGACACAGCAAAAGCAACATTCACAGGAGCTCAATTTACAATAGCTAAATTATGAAACCAACCCAGATGTCCATCACTTGATGAAATGATCCAAAAGTTGTGATATATATATATCATACTATGGATTTCTATTCAGCTATTAGAAACAACAATATTGTGGCCTTGAAGGTAAATGGATGGCAATGAAAGAAATTATGTTGAGTGAAATCAGCTAAGTACAGAGACTCAAGACCAAATGTTTTCCCTCATTTGTGGAGGCTAGAACAAAACCAGGCTTGGGTGAAAGGTAGTTAAGATCATGTACCAGACTAAACAAAGTTGAAGCAACACTTAATATGTTGGGAGGGGGGCTGGAGCAGTGGCTCGGTGGTTATGGCGCTTGATTGGCAAGCGCAAATACACAGGTTCAAACCCCAGCACCCATGTACACAACTAAGCATCGGAGCAATGAAAGCCATGTGAAAAACTCATTAAAAATTGATTCTATCTGTCTCTGTCTCTCTTGTTCTCAATGTCCTTCTCTCTTAAAAAAAAAATGTTGGGTCGGGGGAGAAAAGAGGCAGGAGGGATGATGGGGATGGATCTAGGGGGCGAATCAACAATGTAGCTTCCTCTTTACTCTCCTGAAAAGCCAATAATACTTAGGCAATCATTTAATTCCGAAAAATGCACAGTCATACACAAACACACATACACACTAAGAATTCATCTTTTATAGGGGGCAAACAGAAAAGTCAAGAGACTGGGGGTGTGGGTGATGTGAGATGATTCTGTATGAGGATCAGGGGCATATCACATTGTTACTACATATGCATTTATGATTGTATAACAACATAACTCCTCATTAAAATAAAAAACATAAAAGTAGGGAAGACTTATGGAGCTCCATGTTGCAGAAGAACTGGTTTTCATACCTTTTAGAGATTTGCACACTATTAGGATAGGTGGAAAGAACAAAAGAGAATGAATGAATCCAAACAATAGTAAGTGCAAACGGGAGCAGGAAATCGACAGCGACCTGTGTGACATGGCTTGCCTAGGCTAAGCTTGCGATGGTGCAGGGGCTGGCCTCTGGTGCCCCTGAGGACCAGGTGCATTGCAAGCATAGAATTTAAAAATAATAATAAAATCCCTCTAAAGTCATTTTGTTTTTTATTATCACCATGTCCTGGCGAATCTCCACAATTATAGTGATAAAATATTCTTGGAGAAAATCTTGTTTTAAGTTTTAATTACTAGGATAACTGTTGATAACACACGAGTTTTGCACGGACAGATTTTTATGTGTTATCCTTTAATGAATGGTGTCTTCCACATAAAGGTTAATTCAGAGGACTCCCAGGTATACAGTCAGAGGTCAGTGCACATGGATTCAGCTACCCACACTGGATTAGACAGCTTATGGTGGTTTGAAATTGTTCATGTTGATTTCAGATGAGGTTTATGTTTCCAACACTCCAGCAATCCCTATTCCCGGGTTTGCACAGAAGATTTGAAATAAACAACAAAAGCACAGTGATTGTGAAAACAAAGAAACAAAACTTGAGCTACACCAGTTCTGTAGGTATGCGTGACCACTTGGAGATATCCTTTGTGCTGGAAATTTAAACAGTGATACAGATTTTTGAACTGTAAGGTGTAATGCTGTTATATACTAAGCACAGCTTTAGTGCATGTGTGAAGTGTTCTACTGATTTTGAATAATATGCTTAATACTGAAGTTTATTCTTTCTTTGAATTAATTGTTTTTGAACTAAGGAATGAAGAAAAGAAAATTATTATTTTATAATTATCGAACATACACATTTAACTCTAGCTCTTTGTAAAGCCACATTAAAATACAATTTATATTAAATATTTTTTTAGAAAGCATAAAACAACAAGGATAAGGAGAATAAGGAATTACTGACAGTACTAAAATTTGGAAGCTGGAAAGTAAGGGCCATTGCTTACTTAGCAGACCCAAGCAAGTTGGATCTTAAACCAGCAGTGGGTAAAATCAGGAAGCAATTTTATTTGTACTACAAAGTTTCCAAAATTTATGACATCCAATAAAATCAGTGCACCGTAACTGCGAGTTCCGTATCTGTGGATTCAACCAACCAAGGACTGAAAACATTTGATAAAAACAAAGAAAGAAAGAAAATAAAAAAGGAAAAAATTGCATCTTTATTGAACATGTATACTTTTTTTATGCTCTTATTTGTACACCACCACACAATAAGCACTTACATAGGATTTAAACTCCATTAGGTATTACAAGTAATCCAGAGAAGACTGAAAGTACAGGGAAGGAGGTACATAGCTTACATGCAAGTAGTATGCCATTTGATAACAGACTTGAGCATCTGTAGACTTTGGTATCTAATAGCGTCCTGGAATAAATTCCCTGTGGATACCGAGGGACAACTGTACTTTTGGAAGGGAGATAAATGTGGTAATAAGTGCAAGCCTGGTTGGAAATGTATTTAAGAACTAGTTACTTCATAATTTGTTACTATCCTGCTGGGTACAGTGGCACACACCTGTAATCCCAGTGACTTGGGAGGCTGAGGCAGCAGGATTGCAAGTTCAAAGCCAGCCTCAGCAAGGCCCTAAGCAACTTAGTGAGACCCTGTCTCAAAATAAAATAAAAAGGAGTAGGGATGTGGCTCAGTGGTTGAGTGACCCTGGGTTCAATGCCCAGTACCAAAAAAAAAAAAATTGGCTACGTACTCTTCCCTTTAACATCCTAGCATACTATGGAGTGGGTAAAACAAAGTATTTGAACTGGGATAATTTGGAGAATTCTGGTGGGCAGGGTAGTGTGCTGAAAACAGAAGAACTGAATGAAACTTTATACATTACATATTGACATCCCCACATCTTATATTGCTAGTAGCTCATCTTATAGCCTATAGGTAGATGAGTGGAGGATTCTTCTTTGGTAAATTTAACTGGCTAAAAAAGAATGTTACTCATAGACAAATGAGCAGTTTAGGGAATTCATAGTTATTAAGTTCCAATCTCAGGTTATCTAGGCTTTCCTTTCCTTACAATCTTAAGTATAAACTGATAGCTATGACTACTACATAGGTGAAGAAAGCCTCTAACATGAAAGATGGAACCTGCTACACACAAGAAACAGAACTATTCAAGTACATACAATTTCAGAAAAATTATCTCCAAGAGATAAAAGAAGAACTGCACCCATACATCCATGTAACAAAAACAGATTAGTTAAGAAAATAGACTAGATCTCTTAGCAAGTAAAGAGACTAGAGAATGAACAGAGGGGAAAATGGACAAGAAACTTAGAAGACTTGACTAAGAGGGTCGCTATCCAAACAACAGAAACAGAACAGATAAAATGAAGAGGAAAATAATATTGAAAGAAATAACTCATGCAAAATTTCCTGAGCTAAAGAACACAAATTTCTAGATTAAAAGGGCTCATTGAGTGCCTAGCCAAATGAATGAAAACAGAGCTTCACCAAAGCATATCCTAATACAATTTCAAACTCTAGACAAATAGAAAATCCTGAAAGTTTCAAAAATGAAAAATAAATAAAATAGAACTTAGAGTATCTTTTAACTTTTCAACAAGAGAAGTCAAAAGACAGTGTATGGAGGCCATAAAATTCCTGAAGACAATTTATTCCAAATCACAATACTATTATCAGACAAAACATTAATCAAATGTAGTTGTGAATAAAAATATTTTCAGACACCCAAGACAAAAGCTAGTGGTAGAAAATGCTCCATCAAAATGAGAGAATAAATAAAAAAGAAAAAGATATGAAGTATATGAGATCCAAATTAAATCAGGGTCAAAAAGAAGCTCCAAATTGATAGTGAAAAAGAATCTGTACCACGTGAACAGTATGTGGCTGAATCAGAAATACATAGAGAAGTAAACAAATGAAATATAAATTACTAATTAATTTTAGAGAAAGCAGAGAATTACATATATAATTTGGTCCAGTCAAGAATAGTTTATCTGTTTATGATACTGCATGTAACTGAATTTGAAAAGCACCACAGTCAGAATATAACTGCAGTCCCACTCAGCATCCTTAGGAGATTGGTTCCAATACTCATGCAGGCAGCAAAACTTAGAGATGCTCAACTCCGTATATAAAATGGTGTAATATTTGTAAGTAACCCTCCCTTATAATTTAAATAATCTTTATATATCTTTACCTATAATATCATATACAATGTAAATGCTATGTTAATAGCTGTTATACTGTATTGTTTAGATAATAATGACCAATAGTATATTGAGAAGGTGGTGTGTTAGTGGTGAGGGGGTAGGAGACATAAAAGAGATCTAAATCTACAGCTTTCATATTAGAAAATTAATAGATTATCTGTGAAATAAAAAATTAAGAAATAGATATAAAATTATATCATTTGAAAATATTATTTTTTATAAATACAAAAAGAAATGGCTAAAAAGAATTGAAATTGATATTGAAAATTGAAAATAATAGCCTCTAGAGATTGGAAAATGGTAGAAGAAGATACAGAATGGGACTGTGGGACTGCTTTTTTTTTTGTAATAGGTCTTGTAGGACTACTTAACTTTTAAAATAATGTGTCTGTATAACTTTAGTAAATATGTAAAAATAAAACAAAAAATGGCAAAGTAACTTTAACAATGATGTTTGTAGAAACTGAGTAAGCATTTACAAATTCCTATGAATTGCTGCAATATGCAACTTTATAGGGTAAGTTCCTAGAAAACAGGTGTTGTACCAGACAAAACATCTGCTATGGAAGTGAGTACATGGCAGGTATCCAACTATCATTACATTGTTAACAATGACAAACAAAAACAGTCACAACAGGAGGTAAGAACATGGATTCCAGACTTCTTGGACAAAATACTAAGCTTTTTTTTTTTTTTAAGCTTCTTTATCTGTGAAATCCTCATATCACAGGGACCTTGTATGAAATGTTATGAACAATGCTTAACAAAATGCCTGAGGCATTGAAAGTGGTTAATAAATGTCAACTACTTTTATTTAGTATTCCAAAATTCCTAGCTTTGGATTATAAGGATCATTCCTACTTTGGGTTGTAAGGATAATGTCTACCACACCTCTTCCCACTCGCCATAACACAAACCTTGAAACATTTTATTTTCATAAATATTTTGGTCAACCCATCACCCCACTAAGGGCAGACTCAAGTATCACTTAAAATCACTAATGCCTGATTGCGTTTCAAAACACAATTCCTGCTACTTCCCTATTCGTTTACTGCTGTTTCCCTGTTCTTTGAAGAAATACATGAGAAAGTGCTCTAAATCTCTAGTAATCAGAGAAATGCAAATGAAAACCACATTAAGATATCACCTTACGCCAGTCAGATTGGCAAAGATGAAGAAAATAAACAATAACAGATGCTGGAGGGGCTGTGGAGAGATAGGAACACTAACGTTGGTGGAGCTGCAGACTGGTACAGCCCCTATGGAAAGCAATGTGAAGAATCCTCAAAAAACTAGGGATGAGCCCACCATACGACAATGATATTACAGCCTTTGAAGGTAAATGGATGGCTATGGAAGAAATTATGCTGAGTAAAATCAGCTTAACCCAGAGAACTAATGGTCGATTGTCTCCACTCATCTGTGGAGGTTGGGACTAGACCCTGGCCAGTGAGAAAGTGAGAAAGTTGGATTATTATCATGTGTTAAATCCAGATAAGATGTAATGCTATACAACATAATCCTTTTTCAGAGATATTGTGGGAAGGTGAAGGGAGGGATAAGGGTGGGTAATTGGGGGGGGCACTCCTGGGGGTAATTGTAATATCCAGAATATATACACATTTTATATTATTTTGTTAAAAACTTGTATGGTTGTTCAAATATAAAAAAAAAATTAAAAAAATTAAAGTTAAAAAAAAAAAAGAAGGCCTAAAAGCAAAGTTTGTATTATAAGACATTCCTTGGGATAGGTCATTTACCTTCTGAGATTCCATTTTTTCATGTATAAAATGGAGATGATAATACCTGCTAGACTGGTCATCTGTTACTTGCCATCCCACCATTCTTTCTTGCTATTTCTGAAAACTGTATGCAGATCTTTCTTTGAGCAACTCACCCTAGCCGTTGAGGTGTGTTTAAATACCAAAGATAATTAGCATATCTTCCACTCTGACTACAGTGATAACTCTAGGGAAAGGGACATAATTACATCATGGACAGTGACACTCAAAACTGACAAGGCCACCAAGTGTGGAGATGACAGTGGAGCCAATCCAGGGCAAAAGAGGTGGGAGCTCCAAATTATCTTATCTGATTCTATTCCATCCTAAAAACCAATGTGTTTGGGCTGGAGTGGTGGCTCAGCAGTTGGAGTGCTTGCCTGGCATGCATGAGGACTTGAATTCAAACCCCAGCATCGTGTACACAACAAAGTGTTGGTGAAACAAAAACCAGATGAAAAAAATAAATTTGATTCTCTATTTCCCTCTCTCTTAAAACAACAACAACAACAACATATCCTTTTTTACTTAGAACACTGTAGTTGTGGTGTGTGTGGCAGGAGAGAGGTAGGTGGTGTTGGGACTGGGAAAGAGTTCTTCTTTGCAACCAGAAAAATCAACTTCTACCTACTTTATAAGTATTAATCTATAAAAGTTTCAAGGATTAAATGATTTAATAAGTATAAAAACATCTGGTAAACTTAAAGCAGTATACAAATGTTAACTGTCATTATAATAACTTTTAATAACATAAGTTCAACTTCTTCACAAAGCAAACTATGCCTAGTAAGAGTTACAATTGATTTTTATTAACAAAAATTGAAGTACCTCTTTAAGAAAGTCTGGACATATGAAAACATATTTTATATAGAAATATAAGAACAGACAATTGTTCAGTGTTTTAGGTTATGCATCTGACAACAGCACACTGGACTCCCTTACCCAAGAAATACAAAAGGTTAGTAACACTAGTACTCCCAAATCTACTTTACTCATTGAAATTATGCTGCATATATCTTTTTGAAACCCTCTGAAAATATGTACTTTATACTAATTACTTTCAAGTGAATTTTATCAGGCTCAGTAAAGTGTGGAGCATATAATTATTTTATTACCTATAAATACAACACTACATAAAGGCAAACTGAAAAAAAAATCCCACCTTGTTCACATAGAAGCTGATTTTATGAACTTTGTAAAATAAAATACTTTGAAGTCAGAATAAAATTTGGAAGTAAATGAAATGTTCTTTTTAAGCACAGGCTTTAAAAAGAATTTGTTTTCTTAAATAAGATCTCTCCACGCCTATAGGATCCATTTGACTGACAATTCTTTTCTTTCTGGCTAAAGAGGAAGTAAATGTCAGCTCAACTCTTGTTTCACTTCTCAGAAGCTGGAAAAGTGTAGCTAAAATGTTGTATGGTATTTGTTCCATCTGTTATATCCTATCTCCACATTAGGTTCCTTTAGGTAAAGTATCAAATAACCAGGTAATGAGGCCGAATATGATTTCATTCTCTATTATTATTACCTGATGACAACAATGAAAACAGTTATGTGAAAGTAATCATGAGCATGAATGCATACACTTTCACAATAAAAATATCCAACAAAATGAAAAAATTGAGCTATGATGGTATTTTTTTTAAAGAAGCAAAATAATGGAGTAAGAATGATATTGTCTGTTTAAAAACAAGTTATAATATCATGATCACTGAGAAAAGTTTAATGTCAATTCAAAACAGTATTAAACTGATTAATAGTTAAGAAAAATGATGTTTAAATTTAAGATAAATATAACCAACAATTGTTCTTAATAAGCCAGAGTTGTGAATTGGGAATTTGAAGACTGATATTTTAATAATTTCTCTCAAAATGGTTGTCTTACCAGGTCATAAAAAATTCCAAATGTTGGAAATGTTAAAAACCATTTTGGGGGGCTGGAGCGGTGGCTTGGCAGTTATGGCCCTTGCCTGGCATGTGTGAGTACACGGGTTCAAATCCCATCACCCATGTATACAACTAAGTGTCAGAGCAATGAAAGTCATGTGAAAAACTCAATAAAAATTGATTCTCCCTGTCTCTTTCTCTCACTGTCCTTCTCTCTTAAAAAAATTTTGGAATTCAAATTCTCTTGTAATTGATTCTACTATTAGTTTTTTTTTTCAGGGCCAAGGACCGAACTCAGGGCCTTGCGAGTGCTAGGCAAGCGCTCTGCCACTGAGCTAAATCCCCAACCTCTACTCTACTATTAGTTTTTGACTCAAAAGGATATATATACCCAAACATGGATGACCACCTTGAGTTTCACCTGTTGCAGTTTCCCCCTAACTATGTATATATACTTTGTTTATTGATGGTCTGATAATGTTTCCCTCTCATTTGTATCTCTATATACTCTTTTTTTAAAAATTTTTTATTTTGAGCAACCTTACAAGATTTTACCAAAAAAATATAAAATGTGTATAAAATATGCATATATTCTGGACATTGCAATTATCCCCAGGAGTGCCCCCCCAATTACCCTCCCTTATCCCTCCCTTTCCCTTCCCAGTATAACTCTAAAAAAAGTATTAGATTGTAAAGCATTACATCTTATCTGGATTTAACTCATGCTACTAGACCAACTTTCTCATTGTCCAGGGTCTAGTCCCCACCTCCACAGATGAGTGGAGACAATCGACCCTTAGATCTCTGGGTTAAGCTGATTTTACTTACTCATCATGATCTCTTCCATAACCATCCATTTACCCTCGAAGGCTGCAATATCATTGTTTCTAGTTGCTGTGTAATATTCTATGGTATAAATGTACCACAGTTTTTGAATCCATTCTTCCAGTGATGGACACCGGGGTTGTTTCCATAGCCTAGCAATAGTAAATTGTGCTGCTATGAACATCGATATTGCTGTGTCACTGTAATGTGCTGATTCTAAATCCCCTGGAAAGATTCCCAGGAGTGGAATAGCTTTCCTTTATACCAATAATAACAGGATTGAAGAAGAAGTCAGGAATTCAGTTACTTTCAAGATAGCTTCAAAAAAAAAAAAAAAAAAAAAAAAAAAAAACTTGGGAATCAACCTAACAAGGGAAATCAAAGATCTCTTCACTTCAATGAAAACTTTTGAACATTGAAGAACGAAATCCAAGATGACCTAAGAAGATGGAAAGATGTCCCATGCTCTTGGATAGGCAGAATTAATATAATAAAAATGGCCATTCTGCCAAAAGCTTTATATAGATTTAATGCTATCCCTATAAAGATACCTATGTCATTCTTTAAAGACATAGAAAAAGCAATTCTCAAATTCATTTGGAACAACAA
>PVKS010014878.1:0-47308 GCA_004027875.1 Aplodontia rufa | reverse complement strand
GCAGGCTCTTTCTTGGCCCCATATTCCTTTCTTGGAAGAGGGAGTGATGGAAGAAGTAATCAGGAGGAGCTTTCAGTGAACACTTTCCCTTCCTGCATTACACACATATTACCCAATGACTTCAAAGGGATGTCCCCAACAAACGCACTGCCCACCAGGGCAAGGCGGCTAGCCATTGTGCAGGCATAAAATAACTTTCAACTCAGTTCTGTAGCCGAGGGAAGCCACTGCCCTGTCTCTAAAGAGGGGAGGCCCCCTCCCCGTGCTGAGGAAGTGGGGGTGGGTGTGAAGCCTGCATCCACAGTCTCTATGGAAGTAATACAGAGTTCTGTGAAGGGTGTATCACCTTTCTGCTCTTAGTTCTGGCCTTCTTCCTGTTTTTGTAAAACTCCAAAACCCATTGATTTTCTTTAACCACTGATGGATGTGCTTGCTAACTTGCTAATAATATTGCCTTCCACAGAGAGGAAGGAACTTGTATTTGGTTACTTGATTTTGCTTCAGATGCCAGCCCAGTGGGAGGTGGACCTCCTGACATTGATGAATGGGATATTTTCTTGCTGAAGGGTGAGGCTCATTCTGCTTTATCTCTGGGCTGTTCCTTTTGTTGACTGGCTGCCCACCTCCTGAAACTTTCTCCTAAGTCTAGAGCTTTTGGAGACTCTCTCCTGCTGTGCTGAACCTAAGCAACCGGCTCCACCTAAATGGAAAGGTCTGGACTGTTCCATACAACTCATTGTTGTAAACTTTAGGGGAAAAGCAGCAAAAAAGGAGAGTTCTCTTCAGATATGGGCTGACCTTCTTGCATTTAAATTGTGGTTGTTTAGACATAGGATGGTGCTAAAAATTATTATGTAGAAACAGGTAAGATTGTGAAGCTGGGGGGTCTCTTTCTAGCACTGGGGAGATAGGGGAATCCCTAAAAGACAACACCTAATTTTTTTCTTTTAGGGAGGCAAAGTATCTTCTACCAGCAAGATGAGACAAAGATAAACTAGGTGTGACACCTTATGTAATAGAACAGCCACTGACCTTTGGGTGAAGGGTTGGGTTTTAAATCTCAACTCTGTCTCTGCCTAGCTTTGTGACTTCTAACAAATAATTCTGGAGCTTCAGACTCCCACCCATCCAATAGGAATGATGATGTATCAGAAAGGATGGTTTTATTTGCAAATAACTGAAAATCCAGTTCAAAATGGTTTAAATGTTAGAGGAAGTGATGGGCTCACGTCCTCATAACAAGTCTTTAAGTATCATAGGGTGGGAAGGTTTAGGATTGGCTTGATGAGAGTTCCAGAGGCATCTCTTTTGTTCCTGCCCTTCTTTGTTTGTTTTTGTCCTGTGAGGAAGATGGTAGTAGTACTTTTAGGCCTCCAAGTTGCATGCATATCACGTTGTCCAAAATAAGGTAGTGAATTGCACTTCCCCACTCTATGAACAAAATTATTGGATTTACTCTGACAGGACTGACTTATATCATGAGTTTACTCCCAAACCATTCACAGTATTCCTCAGTATCTGTGGGAGATTAGTTCCAGAACTGTCCCCTACCCTGAAGATATCACAGTCCACTGATGTTCAAGCACATTACACAATGGTGTTGTATTTGCGTATATCTGATTCACATCCTCCCATGTGCTTTAAATTATTTCTAGGTGACTCATAATTTCTAATACAATGTAAATGTTATGTAAATAGTTCCTATGCTGTGTTTAGAAAGCACTGGCAAGGACAAAAACGGTACCTGTTTTGAATAAACAAACTCTTTTTCTGAATAATTTTGATCCATATTTGGTTGGATACATTGATATGGAACCCACAGATATGGAGGATGGCTGTATTTGGCCCAGTGGACGCCATGCAATAGATATCTTAGACCACAGTCGTGTGTTCCTCTTTATGCCGATCACGTTAGTAGGAGGAGTGTAATTGCTTTTGGCTGAAGGTTTTAAGAGTACCATCCAAACAATCTGATTACTTCATGGTGGAAAAGGGCTTCACTGGTGATGTCAACTATAAGCAGCATCATCCATGAAGGATTAAATAATTTAGCATATGTGAACATTCGTAACACCTCTTCTAGCATGTGAGATGGCCAAACACTGGTTCAGCCCTTCCTGAACGCATTCTATGTACCAAATGCTTCACAGAATTACCTTGTTTCATCTTTCCAAGCACCTGAGGAAGTAGATGTCCCTCTTCCTGTTTTATAGATGAAGACACGGAGATTCAGAGGAGTTAAGGTCACAGAACTCATCTGTTGCTCAGCAAGAACTGAACCCCAAGTTTTTCTCTTTTGTTGCTTTCATTCTGCCCACAGTCCCTCCTCGCTCTCCCTATGCCTGTGTTGGAGGGACAGTGAGAAATTCACTGTGTGGGAAGTGCCGGACAGTTGGGAGCTTGGCTGGGAGGTGAGCTGGGGCCATAATGGGAAGGGCTTGTTGAGACACTGATTCTGATTAGTGTTTTATCTGGAAGGACATGGGGATTCCATGGAAGTGGGTGTGTACACGTGTGCTACGTGGAGGAATGCCATGCTTTTATTTTCAATTGCTGATGCATATGTAGGGATTCAAATCTAAAAGGCATAGAGTGTTCCAGGCACCGTTTCCCTCCTGCCATTGACCCTGGCCCTCTCCAGGGAGGTTGGATATCACTGGGTCCTTGCTTCTCCCTTTAGGGACATTCCGTGTATAGAGAAGGAAGAGAAGGGCAAGCACAATCATCCCCCACCTCCGACTCTTTGTAGCTTTGAAACATATGTGGGGATTGTTTAATATCTGCTCACAAAACAACCTTCTTCTCCTCTTTAAGAAAGAAAAATAGCTGCATAGTGTTGCATTGATTGTTTTAAAAGACCCTTAATGAGGGCATTTGGATTATTTCCAATATTTTGCCGTAAAAATGCTACATACATATATATATGATTTCACCCACATTTAGGTATATCTGTAGGCTCAGTTCCCAGCAGTAGAATTGCTGAGATAAAAGGCCTGGGTATTTGTAACTTGACCTCTACCAAGGTTGCACCGTTTTCTCCCACCAGTGTCTGAGGGTGCCTTTCTCAACACCCTTGCTAACTCAGAGGGTTAGGAAATTTTGATCATTGCCAATGTCTGGGTGAAAATGTTATGTTTACTAGTAAAGTTTTAGTTTCAATTATTGAGTAAAAATGAGCATCTCTTCTTAAATTTAAGAGATATTTTATATCCATCTCTATGATTTCTTTTTTCTTTCTTTTTTTTTAAGAAAGAGGGACAGTGCGAGAGAGATAAAGAGAGAGTCAATTTTATTTAGCTTTTCATGTGGGCTTTGTTGCTCTGAGACTTCGTTGCATCTGTGGTGCTAGGGTTTGAAACTCGTGTACTCGCTCTTGCCAGGCAAGCACTATAACTGCTGAGCCACAGCTCCAGCCACATCTCTATTCTTAGTCATCTTTTCATTTATTTTTTAGGAACTTTAATATACTTAGCATGTGTTTTTAAGAAAGTAGACAATAGCATTAGTCGTGAGGGTCATGAGGTTGGCATAAAATAGGCCTAGGGTGAAAGGCACAGGAATGAGGGGAGAGAGTCATTTCTGGGATGGAAATTACAAAGTTGGTGCTGATTTAATGTGTTTGGTAAGGGGAGAAAGAAATTGAGTTTGATTTTGAAAAATGTAGCTTTGGACACCAAGCAGGCAGTGATTCTATAAACTGAGATCTAGAAAACAATTAAAGAAGCACAGAGAGTAGAAAAGGAATTTGCAAATAATTATTACTCTGCTGGTGTGTATATACATGTATTGTACACATATATAGATGTGTATGTGCAGATATTGTGTGTATCCAGTCCAAGAGATAAAGGATTTGAGGTCTTATTTTATAAAACACACATACATCACAAAAGAAAAAAAGTCATTAAAGAAATTTAGTTGAAGGAGAAATAAGGATAATAAATAACAGACCCAGGGGTGAGGTTAGCATGCTGCAATGTGTACTGGACAGTCTTTCACAGTTTCTAGAGGTGGACTGTCAGTTTGACCCAAAGTTTCCTCAAGGCCAAAGCTAAGATGAGAACGCTAAGCTGTTGTTGCCCTTCTCTTTGTTTCACCAGATGAATTCGGTTCCACTAACATTCTCACTTTCATTCCGATGGCTCTTTGCCCATGATCTAGACTCATAGTACTCCCCACCCCACTGTGCTAGGAAGTGCTGGCATCATGTCCCGTGAACCTGGGAGCAAAGCCCTGCCAATGACCCCTGCCACTTTCCGTGCTAGGCCGGTCTACCTGGTTTCCAACTTGCTCAGGGGTGTCTCCCAGGGCCCTGCAGGGCGATATCTCCTGTTGGATCGGATCCTTTAGCAGTACACTGTCCTGGTTTTCCTGCCACCTCTGTGGTCATGCCCTTCCAGTTCCTATGGGGGTTCCTTACTTTTGTTCTGCCCTCCACGGGGGCATGTTCCTTGGCCCTCTTGTCTTCTCCAGCCATACTTATCTGATGGTTAAGGATGGGGCAAGCTGGAGGACACTCTTAACAGGATATATGTGTATATATCTTGTCAATGCTATCCGAGGCTACACTGGCCTTTGTTGCAATTGCTGATTTTTGCTGATGTAGTATAAAAGCAGTTATAGACAACAGGCAAACAAATGAGTGTGACTGTGGACTGTGTTCCAATAAAAATTTATTTCCAAAAGCAGGCTGCCCTCCATGTCTCACCACACACTGGGAGATCCTGTCCAGCTCATCCTAGGAGGAGGAGGATGATAACAGTGATGATGATGATTTTCAATGTTGGGGATCCAACCCAGGGTTGCCTCAACATTCGAGGCAGGTGTCTACCACTGACCCACATCCCCAGCCCTCTAGCAGGGCTTTGAACACCATTCTTATGCTAATGATTCCTGAATCCAGATCTCTAATTCTGAACTCCACCCTCAGCTCCAGACTTGGGTTAACAGTTACTTGCCATTTCTTCTATGTCTGAAATGATGCCAAACTCAATTTCCAAACAGAACGTCTGATTCTTCCTGCACACCCCACCCCTGACGTTACCCTTTCCATGATGGGTATTATCCATTCACTTTCTCCTAGGCCAAAAAAGGGTCACTCTTTCCTTTTCTTATCTTCCCCTCCCCAAATCCAACATGTTGGGAAGTCTTATTGACTCAACCTTCTAAATCTATCCAGAATCCAATCACCTCTTACCACCTCCATTGCCAGTGTTATGGACTAAACCCACACCCACTGCTATGACTTCTCATTGGTGCTCCCTGTTTCTGCTCTTGCCCCCCTAAAATTAATTCCCTACATAAAAGCCAGAGTGATTTTTTTTTAAAGAGAGAGGGATAGTGAGAGAAAGAGAAAGAGAGAGAGAGAGAGGGTGAAAGACAGAATCAAATTTTATTTAGTTTTTCATGTGGTCTTCTTGCTCTGATACTTCTTTGTGTACGTGGTGCTGGGGTTCGAACTAGCGCCCTTGTGCATGCCAGGCAAGCGCTGGAACCACTGAGACACTGTTCCAGCCCCCAGAGTGAACTTTTTAAGAGAAGGAATCAAATCACATCAACTCAAAATTTTCCAGTGCTTAAGAGTAACATCCAATCTCCTCGCTGTAGCTTCTGAGGCCGTTTAGGTGAGCTCTACAGCTTTTCTGACTCTATCCCTTCTCCCTACTACCATGTGGGCCGCACTGGCTTTCTCCAGGTTCCTGGAGCACAGTTGTTGCAGGGTCTCTGCACTTTCCCTCCCTTCCGCCTGCAATATTTTTCTTCCTGATCATCACAGTCTCCTCCCCCCACATTAATGATGTATTGGTTCAAATGATGCCCCTCCTCCTAGAGACCTCCCCAGGACTAGTTGGTCCATCATTCTCTAACCCCTTGTCCTGTTTTTGTGCTCTTCGTAGCACTAAATGCTATCTGCCAATATATTACATATCTCTATTTGTCTATTGCTTGTCTCCCCTGCTAGAATGTCATTTTAATGAGGTCAAGGGCTTTGTCTTGTTTGCTGCTGATACTGAGCATATGAAAGAATCAATGAAAAACAAATGAATGAGCACTGCTGCCAGGGCTGTGAATTGGAGATTCAAGACAGCACACTGTGTGCACCTGCCTGCCTGCTCTAGCCCACATGTGTTCAGACCACTTGTCTATAGGGCTCAGATCAAGCCTGTAGGGCGGTAAAGGAGACCAATTGTCATATGTTCCCTTCCCCCTCTCTTTCTAGGCCCCAGATCTTCCTGCAGGAAACCACTTCCTAGAAGCCTTATTTCTCCCCATGAAAATCATTCATGCAAATTGAGGCTTGGAGAATACCCTAAGCTCTGTGGGATCCACAGGCCCCTGTTGTATTTCTTAGGAAGGTCTAGACTGGGGTGCTATGGGTTCTCTCTATTCTGCCTGGCAAGGAGCCTTTCAGGCAAAGCCTATATATCTAACATGGAGGATCTTCTACTTTCAGAGCAGACAGTGGCCTGGGTACAAATCCAGGGACATGGCAGTATGTCATTGTCAAGTCGGTGGCAGTCTATGCATGGCACACTGGAGGACAAGCCGCTTAGCTAATTCATTCTAGATGAGGCCCTGCCTCTCCTTAGGAACTACACTCAGAGGACAACCGAAGTCAATGGAGGGCCAAGAAAGCAGAGAGACAACTCTTCATGTGTCTTTACTACCTGTTTTGAAGATATTATTTTATTTAATCTAATGAATGACCATGGGCTTGGAATTTTTATGCCCCATTTTCCTAGTGAGGAAGACACTAAGATATAAAGAGGTCACAAGCTTGCCTAAGGCCATTTAAGTAGAAATCAATAGCACCAGGGTGACCCAAACATTCTGTCTCTAAGGGCTCTTTCTGGTTCGTTTGCCACTCTAACCAGCAGCAGACACTGCATAGATGTGAGAATTGCTTAGGGAGTCAGGGAAGAGTACCTATCAGGGTGAGCACTGAGGGGAATGAAGCCAGGGAGGTTTGCGGCTGGAGGGAACCTGGAGTGCAGGTGGGGAAGAGCAAGAGCTTCCACCTGGCTGTTGCTCTAGGGACTGTGAAGCAGATTCTCTAGTTACCAATTTGAGTCCTGTGACATAGAAGCCATGCACAATAAGTTATATAAGAAGCATGTTACTTACTTTCAGATAAAACGCAAAGGACAACAAAGGCCTAGGATTCACCATTAGCCAACCCCCTGAATTCAGGAAAGCTGTCCAGGATGGAAGGAGTCTCATCTCTATATGTCCAATTTGCACCAGAGTAGAGGAACCCCAAAGTAGTCCATCCAAGTTATATATTTCAAGGATAACATAACTTGATGTGGTAAAATGTTGAAGGACATTCTGCTTCTAAGTGGAGAAGAGAGCCCAGAGTTTAATAGCCAATTCCTCCTGTGTTAGTCCGATTTACATTGCTGTGATAAAACACCTGAGGAAAACAGTTTCAAAGGAGGAAAGACCTATTTGGCTCACGGTTTCAGAGGATTCAGTCCCTTATCTGCTGGCTCCAATGCTATGGGCCAGTGGTAAGTCACAACATCGTGACAGAGAGTCTGTGGTAGAGCAGAGCTTCTTACAACATGGCAGCCAGGAAGGAAAGAGAGAGAAAGAGTGGAAGAAAGAGAGGTGAAAGCAGCTGGGGACAAGATAAAGTCCTCAAGGGCATGCTCCCAAGGACCCACTCTCTCCAACTAGGCCCTGCCTCCTACAATTTCCACCCCTCCCAATAGTCCATTCAATTATGAACCCATCAATGGATTAGTCCCTCGACGAGACCAGAGCCCTCATGATCCAATCATTTCCCCAGTCCTTACCCCTGAAATCACTGCACTGGGAACCAAGACTTCCATATACGAGTCTTTAGGGGACAC
Source organism: Aplodontia rufa (assembly GCA_004027875.1). Taxonomy (NCBI): domain Eukaryota; kingdom Metazoa; phylum Chordata; class Mammalia; order Rodentia; family Aplodontiidae; genus Aplodontia; species Aplodontia rufa. The sequence goes on along the minus strand of PVKS010014878.1, from coordinate 39,455 downwards.
TTCATCTTTAAAGGTTACATTCTCAGCACATTCTATGGATCTTCTTGAGAACTATAAGTGAGAAAGAAAGTAGAAGAGGAACTGGGTCAGTCCAAGGCCACCTGGTCTTGGCGTCACAAGGAGCAACAGAGGCCTTTGAAGACTGCTCTAATTTTTTTATTTTATTTACATATTTTAAAAAGACAGAGGGGGGCTGGAGTGGTGGCTTGACGGTTACCGCGCTTGCCCAGCATGCGCAAGTACACGGGTTCAAACCCCAGCACCCACGTACACAGCTAAGTGTTGGAGCAACGAAAGCCACATGAAAAACTCAATAAAAATTGATTCTCTCCATCTCTCTCTCTCCTTCTCTCTTTAAAAATAAAAGATGGAGGGACAGTGAGAGGGAGAGAATCAATTCCATTTAGTTTTTGATACGGTTTTTGTTGCTCTGACACTCTGTTGTGTATGTGGTGCTGGACTTTGAACCTGTGTCCTCGCGCATGCCAGGGAAGCACCGCAACCACTCAGCCACTTCTCCTTCCCCTGAAGGCTGCTTTGAGAACTCAGGAAATTTCTCTTGAACTGACTAGTCCCAGGACCTCCACCGAGAGGGCAGAGTCATGGAGACCTAGAACTCTCAGGCATTATGACAGCCCCTGGTGGGAGTGGGAATTGGTTTGCTCCTGAGTTTCAGTGGCAACACTATTTTAGAGGCTCAGCCTCCGATTCGTCACAAGGCAGAGGAGCCTCATGTTCTGAAGACTTCCTGACACAAGGTTGTCAGCTGTCTGGGCAGCCTAACTATGTTGAATGGAATTGTGTGATTTGAGAGCTCTTTGAGAGGAAGGCTTTAAGATGGATATACCATCACCAAAACTACTTTTGATTCCTTGCTGAGTGAAATTGAAGTCTGTGTGCAAACATTTAAAGTTACTCCAGGCAATATCTCCAGGTTCTACAAATCATCCTTTGTGGGAGGATGTGTTGAACACTTTGGAAAGTACAGATAGATTCCTCATTGTTATCCACTTTCATCTAACATCCATCAAAATCCTGCTTCAGTTCCAGGTAACTGCATTGGGGACTGGTCCTAATTATACTTTACAACAGCCTAAAAAAATAACAACTCTTTTCAAAAGAATGAAGGAAAATAGAATGGTTAAACAATTCATTAAGCTTTATACATATACTACATAATAGTGTCAGGATCCGAACTAACATTTCCAGATTTTAAGTATATTAGTCATTTCTTTTATGAGTTCTCATGAAATTGGGTCTCTTTAGTGATCATTTCATGCATGGCCTCCAAAGAAATTTTATTCCTCAACTGTCACAAACTCTTTATTGGTATTTGACTCCTCACGGGGGATCTCATTCTCTTTCTCCCTCCATTGGGTAATAGGATAACACACCTACTTACCACTGTCAATTATATCAGAGCACAGACTATCTGCTGGGTACATTTCCTAATCTCCCTTACAACGAGATAGTGGCAGTGTATATGTTATTATCCATAAGGTAGGAGTGGTACAATGGGTCTAGCTCTTTCAAAGTTCCTGGCATGCAATCATAAAAAGTGGGAAAAATAACAATCAAAAGGAGACCAGTAGAAGAAAGGAACAGGGAGTGGGAGGAGGTGAGAGGAGGGATATTGGCCAATATTATTATACTGTGTGCTTGTATGAAAATGTAACAATAAATCCCTCCATTATGTACAACTATAATGCATCAATAAAAATGTGAAGAAAAAGGAAAAAAAGGGACATTTCACAAAATCAAGAAGCAAATCTTGTTTTAGGATATTCCAGAAAGGTGTGTATCATTTACATGTTAATATTTATTATGACAAGAAGATGCACTTATGAGGGAGAACCAATAAATAAAATGAATGTAATCAGATCTGAGAACACGATAGACACAAAACTGTTTCTAATCTTACTTGCTTCCTCATAATACATTTTAGTCATCATTGGTTTAAAGACAAAAAAAAAAAAGGACCCAACTGAGAGGCCTCAGAAATATGCCTGTCAGATGGACATGTATTTGTTTGAATACTTGACCTAGTAAAATAATATGAGGAAAAATAAAGGTCATTTAGTTTGCACGGGCAGGGGGGAGCTTATTAGGCATGGACTCCCCTTGGTGTTTCTGCCTTCCTTTTAGCTAAAAAATGTTGACATGTAGAAGAATCTTCACGAAGCCATTGATCAAAATCTTGTGTTTATGATATCAGAGCCATGTTGCCATTCATGAACCACCAACCTCTGGAACACTATGCAAGAGCACATCAGTTGGTATTGCTACAAAACAAGTCGTTCTAAAACATTGGTTTAAAGTAAAAACCGTTTAGTATTTCTCCTGGAGAAGTCTGATAATTGGGATGAGATTTAGATGATCTTGACACATCCGTAGTCAGCTCACAGATAAGCAGGGGTTTGTTTTCATTTAAGAAAGCATTGGCTGGGATGATGTGACTCTATCCCAAATGATCTCAGCCTTCCAATGGGATAATCTGTGTTTGTTTTCATAGCTAAAAGGAGCAAGAGAGACTGCTGCCAGAGATGCTGTCTGGCAGCAACGGGGTTGGACAGCCTGGAACTCTGCATTGAAGGCACCAGAGTAAACCAGTTGCGATCTGATGGTGAAGAGAAGACATTAACAGGGGATGTGAAAACCAGTCCTCCATGAACTGCACCAAAAAAACAGCTTCCTTCTATTCCCAAAAATGCTTTGCCCATAACTAAGCCTACATCTCCTGCCCCAGCAGCGCAGTCAACGAAAGACACACATGCGTCTTATGGACCCATCTATCTGGAGTACTCTCTTCTTGCAGAATTTACCTTGGTCGTGAAGCAGAAGTTACCAGGCATCTATGTGCAGCCATCTTATCATTCTGCATTAATGTGGTTTGGAGTAATATTCATACAGCATGGGCTTTATCAGGATGGTGTGTTCAAGTTCACAGTTTATATCCCCGATAACTATCCAGATGGTGACTGTCCACGCTTGGTGTTTGATATTCCCGTCTTTCACCTACTAGTTGATCCCATCTCAGGTGAATTGGATGTGATGAGAGCATTTGCAAAATGGAGGCAGAACCATAATCATATTTGGCAAGTGTTAATGTTTGCAAGAAGAGTTTTCTACAAGATTGATACAGCAAGCCTCCTAAACCCAGAAGCTGCAGTACTGTATGAAAAGGACATTCAGCTTTTTAAAAGTAAAGTGGTTGACAGTGTTAAGGTGTGCACTGATCGCTTGTTTGACCAACCTAAAATAGAAGACCCCCATGCAATTAGCTTTTTTCCATGGAATCCTTCTGTACAGGATGAAGCCAGAGAGAAGATGCTGACTCAGAAAAAGCCTGAAGAACAGCACAATAAAAGTGTTCAAGTTGCTGGCCTGTCATGGGTAAAGCCTGGCTCAGTACAACCTCTCAGTAAAGAAGAGAAAACAGTAGCAACTTAAGAGATGGTGAATCTGGTGCACCGTGCACTTTCCTGCTGGACTCTGGCCTAGCTGAAGCTGACTAATGGCAAAGGACTGCCAGTCCTTTGTGAACAGTACTGGGCATCAGTGTTTTCCATGTCTACAGGTTCTAACAGCAGGTTTTGGAAACCTCTCTTTAAGTAATGCATTAACTTCTGTCAGAAGTGTCTTAGGGTGGTTATCTAGTTCAGTACTCCAAATTATTGGGGACCTTGAGGCTTATGTATTTTTCTGAATATAATGCTAAAGGTAAGTTGCATTCATTTAAACTGAGCAGACAGAAATCAGCACTATTTAATAGTTTTTAAATCAGTGGTTTCAGTCGTACATGTGTTAGCATATGGAGAGGACAGGTATAGAGAGCAGATTGTAGAGCTCGGCACTTTGAAGTGGAAAATTGAGTCTTCAGCCTACTGTCTTACTGACTTACAGACTGCTGTCTCTGAGAAATGTATTAGAAGAGCAAGAGGAAACCAGAACACTTGTTCTTAGTTGGTTTTTTTAAAGGCAAATTACTTAACTGTATTTTTATGGCAGGAGGGAGAAAAAAGTGTTAAAACGGTTTCTAATGAAGTCAGATATTTAAATGATGAATCACTAATGTGTTTAGTAGAGATGAAAATAAACCAATAAATGATAAAAAATAAAATAAAAAAATAAAAAAAATAAAAGGAGCAAGAGAGAGAAACTGGAAACATTCAAGTCCTCTTGGAGCGCAGACTTGCACTTAGGAAGTTTTAACTTCTGCTATTTTCTGTTGGCCAAAACAAGTCATAAGGTCAACCCAGACTCAAAATTTGGAGAAATAAGACTCCATCTCTTAATGAATGGAGCTTCAAAGTCACATTGGATATAGACATCAGTAGCAAATCGAGGCTAGTTTTGCAATCAGTAAAACAGTCCACACTCTGGCCATAAGTGTTCATGTGCAATATACACTCATAACTCTCAAAGACCTCCCAAAGCTGCATTTAATTAATTGCCTATAATCATGCATTGGATATTGATCAAAGTCCAGGATTTCATGACTGACATCAGGTCACAGGTTTGCAGATCAGCAATTTGGGCTAAGCTTAGCTGGGTATTTGTATTGCTCTTGGCTGGTCTCATCATTTGTGTGTGCTCAGATGTGGACTGGCTGGAGATAATCTGAATATTATCTGGGTGCCTTGGCTCTCAAGTGCATGTGTCATTCTCTGCTTCTTCACATCCCTCCAGCATGCTAGCTGAGCTTGTGTTTATGGTAATGTCAGGGGTCAAGTGCAAGCAAGGTCAGTTGTATTTACAAGACCTCTTAAGGCCTAGACTTGAGGCATTTTGCCACTTCTGCTGCATTCTGTTGAACAGAAAAATTCAGAAGCTGACCTGTTTAGAATGTATGAAGCAATAAAGTTACAAGACAAAAGCACAGATAGAGAAGACCACTAATTAGGTCCACCAATGCAGTCAATCAAACCCAGAGAGAAAAATAATATATCTTATTTAATCTATTTAATAATTTTATGGTTTGTTATTTAATATACTTAAATGCACCCACCAATGTACTTGTGACCTTGCTCTTATTTCCAAAATTGAAAAGGAGAAGCATTGTACCCAGGCAAACACATACCTACCTCCGTCAAGCCCCTCCCTGCTGCTTATACTTTTCTCCATCCTCGCCCTGGCTCTTCGTGGGGAAAGACCCCAGGAAGCATGAATCTCAGTTGCGGTGTGCATAAAGTGAACAGCCTGTAGCCCTAGGGAAATGTAGCTCTTCAGAGCCTCCAACAAGCCAAAAGCCATTGTAGCCCGTATTGACATCATTTCTGAAAAAGCAACACTTCGTCTCCTCAGATTCTAAAATAGGGTTTCCGCTCAAAGCCGAGTGAAACTATGCAAACACACCTTCAACTAGCTCAGTGGTACTTTCTTACCACGCACAATTCCCTGGGTTTGATCACCAGCACTGAAAACATATAAAATGAGAACTTATAAAATGCAGAATGTTCCTAGGAAAAAAATTACTGAGACTTTCTGTTGTGGGATGAGTTATGCTCCCACCAGACTCCTATGTTGAAGCTTAATCTCTGATACCTTCAAATGTGACTGTGTTTGGACATGAGGTATTTAAAAAGGTAATTAAGTTAAAATGAAGTTAGTGTGACTTCTAATCCAATATGACTGGTGTTCTTTCAACAAAAGGAAAGTTAGACACAGACATGTAGGGAGGAAAGATCGTACAGGGCCATAGGGAGAACACAACCTTGAACTCAAGATTTGTAGTTTCCAGAACTGTGAGAACATAAAAATCTTTTGTTTATACCACCAGTCTGTGGTAATTTGTTATGGCAGTCTTGGCAAACTAATATACTCTGTAAGATGCAGATGAACTTGGGCTTGTTGTTGGCTAGAATGGCTCACCTCTTTTTTTTTTTTTAAGAGAGAGACAATGAGAGAGAAAGAGAGAATCAATTTAATTTTATTTAGTTTTTCATGTGGCTTTTGTTGCTCTGAGACTTCACTGTGTACATGATGCTGGGGTTCAAACTCGTGTACTCACGCAAGCACTGTAACCACTGAGCCACCACTCCAGCCCCATAGAATGGCTCACTTTTAATGCATACAAGTTTCCTTGTTGAAGTAGATAGTAGAGCTTACTAATATAAAATAATTTGTGCATTTATTATTTGTACTGTGCCAAGAGCTTTATGTGTATTTTCTTATGTTGTCCTTAAAACAATCTTATAAGGTAATACTGTATTATGCCTGTCTTTTTAGATGAAGAAATGGAGGCTGAAGTGACTAAGGGATTAAGTGATGTGTCTTGAGTCTCCTAATTGGCATAAGTGGGATTTGATTCTTCTTAACTGGAAAAGTCCTGGACTTTGAAGTCTAATAAATTTGAGGTCAAATCCTCATTCTACAAATTGCTGTGATACCTTGAGTGTTTTACTTAAGTACTATAAGCCTTAATGTCCCCACTTATGAAATGGTTATAATAATGCATAGGGAATTGTGGTGTTTGAGAGATGTAACTCATGACCACTAAATGGTTTTAAGAAGGTTCACATTAATCTATTACCTATCAAGGGTTCAGGGAACGTTAGCCTTTGCATTTTATGACAACATCAGACCCGGTTGCCTTACGAGCTTCTCTAATCGAGTCAGTCTGTGTGTCAGGGTCGGAGGTCAAGGCTATTTCCTGCATTACATTTTTTCCCCAGCTCCTTGTCCCATCTGCACTTATGTTTCCTCAAAGGATATGACCTTTATCTAGGACCTCCCATTGTAGATGGGGAGGTCACAGAAGGTCTCACGCAGACAGAAGTTTGAGAAGCAACACAAACCATTAAACAAAGAAAGTTCAAGGCCAATGTGTTCAACTTCTGAGTCCACAGGCATAGAAAGAGCAGAGCGATTTGAAGAACAGGTTATTTTCAATGCACGATTTGCCAGTCTTGCTTTCATTGGATGAGATTTTGGTGAGTGTGATTGTGAGGATGGCATTGTGCTGGGCACATCAGGGGAGGAAGACTCTGCAGATGCACAGCACCAGACTGAAGGTGATAAGTACCTTCTAAAGAGTGAACCATGCTGAACATGCAGGGGATGGAGAAGTAATTTTTGGTTTGAAAAAGTACAAAGTGTCAGAGAGGATGACTATGGAAGGCCTTGAAGGAAGAGAGGAGAGAACTAAGAGAAGGGAGCTGCCTTTTTCTTCCAGATACTCTACCTTCAGCCTAATTGGTGTTAAGGTATAGAGGTCTACATGTATCTGACAGCATAGATGGGCTGAATTCCAAGTATTTGTATGGAAGTAATTTTTGTAATTTATCCCTAACCAATATGCTCCAAACTTGGCAGAAAGAAGCTATTCTAGGGGCTGGAGCGGTGGCTCAGTGGTTACGGTGCCTGCCTGGCATGCGCCAGTACATGAGTTCAAACCCCAGCACCATGTACACAATGAAGTCTCAGAGCAACAAAAGCCATGTGAAAAACTAAATAAAAATTGATTCTCTCTGTCTCTCTCACTGTCCTCTCTTTCTTTAAAAAAATAAAAAAAAAAAAGAAGCTATTCTAGGGACAGTTGTTTGAAGGACAGGCAGATCTTCTGTTCTTTGGCTGTTTTAAGATCTTCCCTGGGATTAGGCCCATGGACCCAGAGGGTAGCCCTGGGTGTTGCTCCATGGCCTCTGACTCAACTATTTTCATGAGAAGTGCTGTGGGGTGAAGACAGGACTTCCTAATTCATGGATTGTTTCAGGGCCTTCTGTAGTATCCAGGAATTTTCAGTTGTTTGATGAATGCATGAACTTGGAGGTCAGCATTGGAGAAATCTCTGGTGGGCTTTACTCAATGCCGTGAGCTCTTTGGAACACCATATTCTTCTTTGTGGTTTCAGAATCTAACATATTTCTTGCTCCGATGCCTGTTGAACACAATTTTCTATGTCACTTCTCCCTTGGCCTTACTTTTGGCCAATAGCCTGGTCTATTGTGTCCCCAAATTCATTTTCTCTCCTAAGGCTCTGAAGGGAACAGAGCTTCCAGGGAACACAGAGGCAGGCCACCTGCATCTCTGAAGTGGCTCCAAGAGAAATGATGCTGCTTTATTTCACGGGAAGCATCAATTCTTCCACAAAAGTGGATTGAGCCCCCACTGAGTGCCAGGCAGTAGGGATGGAGGTATCCAGAGATGGATGATGTGGGCCTTTATCTCCATGCCAACAGATGAGCTGTAGTAGCTGATCGCAGCCCCTTTAACTTCACCCAAAAAGTCACCCCAAACAAATTGTGCTAGTGCTCATGATGCAATAGAAGCTTTGAAACACTTCAGTTTCCTGATAACCCGCACAGTTCCTCCTATAAAGAAACTCTGGACTTGCTGCTTGAGAGATCAGAGATGAGAAAGCAAAGCTAGTCTCAGAAGAACATGGGGTAGGTCTTCATTTCTTTCTGGAATTTCACTTTTCCCTTATGCCAAGAGAAACCAGAATAAGACTTGAGGGAGTAACCATCTTTGCCTTCCTGTTTCCCGTTAATAAGATGGAGAGCTAACTATTTAAATACATATAATTAATGTATTTAAATACATATAATTAATATACAATTATTATATATAATATATTAATATATATTATATTGTTCTTCATATGTATTTAAGTAGAAAGCATACTATTTCAATATAACCCTAGCTCAGTACTATAGCCATAGGAAGGTCATTAAAAATACTGCTGTTTTCTTGATTGTGAGTTCTTACTTCTCTGAAAAGGTCTAGGATCCACAGGTGTTTCTTGTTTTGCAAGGAATGGAGACACCGTCTATAAGCAGCAACCCCGATAACCAGAAAATAGCACCAGGAGGCCATTTATTCTTTCAGTCTTAATGTCCAAAATCTCAGTTTTCCATATTGAAAATGGAGAATACGCAAACACCAAAATGTTACACTACCAATTCACACCCTCCCCCCAAGCATGGTACAGGTTGGAAAACTCCTACTCGATTTATTAAAACATCAGTTCCTCAGGACACTATAGAATTTGACTAATAACTGGCTGAATGTATGTTTAAGCCCAGCAATAATGGCTAGCAAACTAAGAGGTACTTACGCTTAATTATACCTTCAGCATGTAAGTTGTCTCAGAGCGAGGCCTTAATTATCAATGTGCTATGCTCCTCCTTTGCGTATAACAAATGGTTTTAATGTGGCTATTCATGTTACGGTTTAAACATCTTGGTAATTAGAAAGTGGAGAATAGGCATAGGAGAGGTAGTTGCCAGTTTCCTGCACTCTGTGTGTGACCTTTCCTACTCTATACCTCTGTGAGCTGAACTCTTGGCTGAGGGACGTAGGGCTGGCTTTAGGCCAGAGGAGAGCCTAGCATTGACTTCCTGGGCATGTGACAAGTGTCCTGGAGCACGTGGCTAAGGATAGAGCCACTCACAGAATTTCAGTCGCTTAGCTGTCCTATGTGCTGAGCCCTGCTCTAAGCATATAGGATGTCAGTACACAACACAGACTAAGACTCCTGCTTCCATGCCCCTCCTATTTGAAGCTAGTTCATTATTTAATTCAAAGAGTGGATTAATTGGCTCAGGAGTGGTCACTAGCAGTGGGCCTGTCCTGGACCCTATTTTGTTCTGATGAAGATGTATGTCAGCATCTTCATCAGGCATGTGATCAGATCTGCAGAGAGCACCAGTGAGCACCTGGTATGTACTGAACATTTTTCTTATCTGATTTCTTATTCTCACCACGGTCTCTGAAGGCAGATATTACCATTGCTTGTGCCCAATAGCATTGAAGACTGTAGGTTGTATTCAGACTTCACATCCAAGTTGGCTTCCTTCCCTCTGAAAGTGCATGGCTGGGGATGGCATAATTATTACCTGATGTTGGAGTAAGGATTCAAAATTCTATTATCTGAATAAATGAGTTCAAATAACAGTTTGCATGGGGGTGTAATATAAAGATGTAAGGTCTAAGGTATAACCTTTAGAGATTTGAATTCTTTTGGCACTGTTTTGGATACATTATTTCTGGGACTACTTCCTGCAGTTTATGAGATTTCTATTTTTCCCTGGATTGCTGGAGGAAGTTGTGATTTCAATGTATGATTAACAAATTTAATACCCATGTTTAAGGAGCAAAGGAATTTAGTGTTAATGTTACTGTTGGGCAGAAGTGAACATGGTCAAGTTGATTTAGGGGTTGATCTCTGTTCTAGTTATTGTCTGCTGTATAATAAACCAACCCTAAACTCAATGGTATAAAATAACAATCGTTTTGCTAAACTCATGACTTTTCTGAGTCAGGAAACTGGACAAGGCATAGCAGAGGTGATTTGTCTTTATTCTATAATAGCTAGAGTTTCATTTCGTAGGACTAGTGTGTCTGGGGCTGACTCAGATACCTGGGGCTGAAATTATCTGGATTATCACATACCTGGTACCTGGGCAGGGGTGACCTGAAGGCTGGATTCTGCTGGAACCACCTACCAGAGCTTTCCCATGTGACTCTGGCTTCCTTACAAATGGTGGCTAAAGATAATTGATTTTCCATTTGGCCAACAATATCGAAAGGACAGATCTAAGAACATCCCCATAGTCTATTGGTCAAAATACTCATATACCATCCAAATTCAAGTGGAGAAAGCACAGACTCCTAACTTGTATGAGATACACCAAAGAATCTGTGGGCATATTTTTAAAACATCATTTTCCCAATGGGTTTATCTTTCCTGTGGGTTTTTAGCTCATTCACTCTGCAAGAGTAACTCCCAACTTATAGAAGAAAAAACTGGAGATGACTGTCATCCTCTGCCCTTTGAAAGATGGTCATATGCAAGAGAGACTTCAAGATTCAAGAATAGACTTCAAGAATAGAACTAATAATAAGGTGTGAGTCAATGAAAGAAGAGAACTTAGTAAGCTTTAAGGATATCTGTCAATGTGTTGGTCTGGCTAGCAAGATGGTGAGTTCTCTGATTTTGATTAAATACAAATCAGAAATGTTCCTGAAGGGGAGACTAGATTGATTAGACTGGATGACTTTTTTTTTCTTTCTTTTTTTTTTTTTTACAAAAGCAAAGGATATACATGACTGCTTGTCAGAAACATCGTAACAGATACAGGGAGTCATGAATAATAGTCCAAGGTTTCCATTCTCTTTTTCTAAGTCACCTCCTAAGTATATATGATTTCAAGGATACTGAAAAGGCCTGATGGCACCTCTCCTTTAATGTTCTTCTATAGTGGTGGCTGAAATGTCCCCAATGAGAGATTAATTCTTTTAATTGAAGTCTTTGATCTTTGTTACAATGTAATATTCAGGGAGAAAGTGGAGAGCCAAAGCTTTTTCAGTAATTTTTAATTTAACATGAACATGTTTCAAGTTGTATTCTGTGAACATAATTGGACAAGGGAAGATGGGGCTATGAGTATCTGAGAAGCATGAAGGTGAAATGCTTCAAAAGGCTGACATAGGGTGACAAAAATACATGAAGATCCAGGAGAGCTAAAAGCTTCCCTGGTAAAGAGCTGATTTTTTTAAAAAAATACAATGTAAAAGGATAGGAAGTCACAGTTTCCTGAACAACTGATAGTGGGTTTTCTGCCTACTACCTTTCTTGTGGTTGAGAAATACAGCCATGGGCCCAGTTCAGAGAAGACTCTAGAGTCTTCTTTCCTGCCTGGAACTGTGGAGCAGGGTCACACTTGCTTATTTATTCCCAGCCCCACACTCCTTTAAAGTGGGGATGATCCAAGGCCTAACCCACTTTCTGAGAAGTCCTGTCAGCCTCTGTATAAACAAAGATCTCACCCATCCCCAAGTGGAATCCCAGAGGAAGAAGAAAATGGTGTGGGAGACAGACACACAAACCCAGAGGAAAATGTCAGGTTTGTGCACCCAAGATCTGGTCATTTAAAAATGACTTCTTTGGGAGGCCAAAGAGAACATAGATTCAAAGAGAAGCTATAAAACTGATAGAACAGTTGACACAGGGAAGAAGAAGTAACCAACAGACTCCCACACTCCCTCTCTCAGCACCATGGACATTCTCCAAGAACTGTTGAAGAGAACATTAAATGTTTCAACCCTCCTCCTTCACTGAGTACCCCTCCTTCCCTCACATAGGCCAGAGCACAGAAAGCCCCAGCAAACCAGCTGTTAGGAAAGCATTTCATTTGCATCTTAATGTGAAATAAAGACAATGGGCTGCCTCCATCAGCTTATTTCAATTTTAACCTTATTTCTAAGGGGAGGACTCCTTAGGAAAAAAATCAAGCTTGAGAGGAGTCATTGGGCAAATGCTGAGGAAAGGAAGTTGGAGGGTTGGGGTAGCAGGCAGTAAGTTGACCGGTCAGCCATTTGTTCCTTTTCCATCCAAGGCAGCAAGGGGGTCTCAGGGTCACGTACTGGTTCCGGTTCATCTCAGGAGGCAAGAGAGTCTGGACTTTGATCTGGATGCTGAGTACCTAGCAAGTGGGAGCTCAGGGCCTGGTCCAGGGTGAGTTGGTATGTCCTCCCATCTCAACCTTTTTTCCTACAGTTTGTGGAGGAGCCAGCCCCCTGGGACTCCACACTACCTCAGCTGGCCTTGGGGACCTAAACACTGCAGGCTGAAGGAATTTTAATTGGGTTGTAAATAGACCACCTTGAGACCAAAGAAGAAATCTTCCAAATGGAGACTTTGTAGAGTCTTAGAATTCCAAAGCCATGGAGGTATATAGATAAGTAACACCAAGTGTTATTTATTTCCACCAACAGAATACAAAACTGAGCCCTGACTCTGTTATGCTTTGCCGGTAATCAGCTTTACAGGATCACAGGCACATCAGCTGTCCCTAAGGCCCTATAAGGCTATTTTTCTAGCATTACACATTCTCCAAGTCACAGATGTCGTGGCGCTGTTCTAGTGAGATTGAATATCATCCCATTATTAGGAGATGAAAAGTAAATTCAATATACAAGATCAAATGGAGAACATTTCTTCTCTTTTCTTTCTCTCTTTTTAAAGAAAAATTTTTTGGCAGTTGTTAAACCAGCAGATCTTGGTTATAAGGGGTTTTTAAACTTTCACAAGCACAGTAACAATGTGATGCTTAACAAATACATTTTAAAGGGACCACTTGATAGGATTAGGGGAAGGAACCAGTGGTTCTAAAGATTTATTTAGCATAGATCTTGTGCAAAGAAAGGAAAAATCCTGGAACTCAATATGAATAAAATTTAAATGTGACTCAAGAGAGAGAGAGAGAGACTTTCTTTTTTATACATGAATTTGAGCTATGTGAAGCCAGCAGCAATGAAACAGGACTTATAATACTATTGATGGCCAATAAACAAGAATGAAAGTCTGAAATAATGTGACACACTAGGAACCAACTCAGACAGCCAATATCCCCCTCTGTGAAATAATAAATCTTTATTGGCCTGCATGCATAAGAATTCAAACTGGCTAGATGAGGTACAATTGTGGAATTCTGCAAGGGCATATCAGTGTGGGTTTGTGTTTCCCTGACATGGAGAAAAGATTAAATTACTTACTCATTCTTGGAGAAAACATTCAGAGCCTCTCACATTTGCGTCAGTTAATCATAAAGAATTGCAGCCAGGCAATTTTCCCTGAAGATTTGTCACGAATTTTTTTGCATACAAAATAGGACACAACTCCAGCCTGAGTTATATACTAAGAAATGTTTAGTGTATCAATAATCTCAGTATTTATGCTGTATGCTCTGGATGGAGAAGTCCCTCATAACTCGAATTTTCTCTTTTCTTATAGTAATTGGAGTAGAGATTGATCAACCTGGCAGCAGGTATCCACGACACATTTGATTTGCTAAGGAGGGAAGATCCTCAAAAATAGAAATGGCGCTTATAGAATATAATATATGTCCTATATTAGACAGGGATAGTACTGGGAATCGAATCCAGGGCATTATGCATGCTGGGCAAACATGGTACCACTAAGTTACATCCCCAACCTGGAAATATATTTGTCATCAGAAAATTTCCTTGATGCATACAATGTGTATGCTTCTAGGCAAGCTATCCCAGATGTCCTGAAAAGAGGGACTCAAGTCATATTAACATGCTTAAAACATAGTTTATTGAATTTAGAAGCAAGAGGTGACAGAAGTTGTAGGGACACCCAGGTGCAGATTGGGTACAGGGACTTTGGGCCCTCATCCTTAGTTGCATGGTGTTCATGAATCTGTCTCTCTTACTGCCACAATGGCTTTCCCCCAGATGGTAGGTCACACAGGTGAGAGATGGGGCTTAAGCAAAAAGGTTCAGCATTTAGGAAGTGCCTGGAGCCCAACACAAGCTTATCCTATCAAAGAGACACACATGGTGGGTGGGGAGCCGGGTAAGTACTCTGATCTATAGCTGTAGTTTGTCAGTTAGCCTGATGAGTAGCAATGGATTAAATTAAAGTTCTTAGTCAGAGGGCACATAATATAAGAAGGGTTATCAATAATGAATAACCCATTTAAGAACTCATGAACACTGAGCACCTTGTATTCCTCATGTATATGTAGAAGTCCATCAATATATGTTGCCTCTTGGTCCTTTTGGTCCTGTCTGTGTTCAGCAATGCATGCTTTCCTGATGCTTTCTTCCCTTCTATATTTTATATATTCTCTGAATTCTGTCTATGTCTCATGAGCCATTTGCTTATTCACTATATCTTATGCATCTTCTCATTTTAATCACTTTGTTAGATTGTCTCGTAAAACAGAATAGGATATTCTCAGAGAATACAGCAATTACACTTTGGTATCAACGGCTTGTTGATTCCTTTAAGTTCTGAAGGGTTTTCTTCCACGTACTCTTCTGTCTACCCACTCATTCATGTCATGGGTATTTGTTGGGCAGCTCCTAATTTCCAGGCACTATTCTGAGCTGTGAGAAGATGGAGAAGTTAAGTGAAGTCTTAAAATGCCTTACAGTTCGGGATTAAAGAGAGACATTGAAAGCAATACCTATTGTGACATGTCATAGGCTTTGTAGGAAACCTTTGTATGGAGAAGAGTGGGACAAAGAACCACATGGTCAGTTTTATGGGGGGCATGTGTGGGTGAGTGTGGGTGGGAGAGACAGTGGTTCAGCTTCTTAGAGGATGTGGTGCTACAGCATCATAGATGAAAAATTTCTCCATGCAGAGGGGGGACCAATATGACTATGTCCATGCACCTGTGGCAGACATGACAGAGTGTGCCATGAAAGGAAGGGTGACAAAAAGAGGAAGCCAGATGGTGGGGGACCTTGAATGCTAACAGAAAGTGAAAATACTGTTCCTATAAGTGTTTGAGTCCAAACCCTTCGTAGCATGAATGTAAACTCCTATCTGGCCTCTCCAAGAATTGTGAGACTCATTTGGGACCTAACCTCTTCTCTCTCATCTTCGAAATGGGAAGATAACCCGTATAAGCTTGCAGGTTGTTATGGGATTGGCAGATCACAGAAGTGCTCAGCACTGTGCCTAGCATCTGGAAAGCCTCCAGCAGATGGTAGCTACCCTGAATACAATCATCATTGTAATGATCACAAAATAAACAGTGTTTTTTGTTTTGTTTTTAGAAGAGAGAGGGAGAGTGGGGTGGGGGAATCTATTTTATTTACTTTTTCATCTGGCCTTTGTTTCTCTGACACTTTAGTTGTATATGTGGTGCTGGGATTTGAATCTATGTCCTCGCGCATGCTAGGCAAACGCTCCAACTGCAAAGCCACCACTGCAGCTCCCAATGGACAGTGCTTTGATTTATCAGACAAGATCATTTATAGAACCCCAGTGGCATTCAGAGAAACATTCAAATGATAGCATGTGCTGCCATTGGAACAAAATGAGCTTATACTCTCCAACCCAGACAGGTAGCCATAAGTAACCTTACCCCAAAATTTTCTGAAAATAATAAGGATGAAAATGTCTCATGATTTCATTGGCCTATCTAAAACGTGAAAAGATGGTGTCTATTTAATTTTGTATCATTTGGGACAGTAGGAAAATTTGAAGCCTATATATATATAAAGTTAGCATCATATAATATGGTTTATCTTGATAACACCATGACAAGGCACCTCTGAACTAATGCCTCAAAGTCTCAGCTGCCCAGCTAGGTCAAGACTGGGGAGGCAGTGAGTTGCCTTTGTTTGGAGCTTATAGAGGGACAATGAGAAATGTCTGGGGATGATTTGTGTGCCAGAACCTTCAAAAATGAGAGAGGACAGAAAGAAAAATATGACCCTGGGCAGGGCTGGTGGTGGGAGGAAATGATGATTCAGTTCATCGCTTTGACCCAAGCGGCGCTTTGTTTAAAATTGTCCTAGGCAATTCCTTCAGCATCAGGAACAGAAACAACTCTTGTCAATAAATTATAGCGGATGTGAGGAAATCACTCCCAGGGTGAGGTCTGGGACTGAATGAGTCCTGGGAGGCCAGTGCCCACAATAGCAGCTGCCAAAATTTACATTTTCCTATTTGCCCTCTGGTTCAGAGAGGGTATAAATCCACATAAGGCAGTCATGGAGACCCCTGCTCTGCCTGTCTGCTGGCCATGCACTAGGATTGGGGGTAGAGGGAGGATACATGGCGCTGGGGACCTGGACATCCCTCATAGATATAGACTCCAGTCTCATAACTGGGCCACCCTGGGCATCTTTTCTAGATTTCTGGAATCCCCTGGGAAATCTCAGTCCTGTCATTACAAATAATTAATTTCTAATGAATGACCAAACTATAGTTAGGGCAAAAGATAATTGAACATATATGCATTTTTAAGAGAAAATATTTGTACACTGTAAAAATTTCAAAAATATTTAAGTACGAACAATATAAAGTAAAAATCTTCATCTTACTCCTTAGCGATAACTGCTAATAATTTCTGGTTTATTCCTTCAAACCTTCTTCCTATGCACAGAAAGTAGTAGTATAGGTTCTTAAACCAGATTCCCTGGGTTTGAAACTATCTCTGCCACTTAGTAGCTCTGTTACCTTACACATGTTTCATAACTTCTGTGCCTCAGTTTTGTCATCTTTAAAATGGGGTTAATAAAATTACCTACCTCACAGATTGTCATGAGGATTTAATAGATTTATACACACAGAGAGAGTTTATGCCTGATGTAATAAGCACTCAACAAATGTTTGCAAAAATAAGACTAAATTGAAGATGATTTTGAAAGAAAACAATGCCTAGGGACTTTGTTTCCCAAAGGTAACAAAATAGAAAAGTAGGTTAGTTTTTAGGGCAAGATAAATTGAATATTCAGGAATTGTCTAATTTCAGGATTCATTTCTTTCAAAGGAGGTAAAGGTAAATACCTCATGGCAGTTAAGAATATAGACTCTGGGGTCAAAGACTGACCCTTGTTTGACCCTTACTTGTGTATGATAATGGCAAACTTCTCTGAGCCTCAGTAACTTCACTTATATAACAAAGTTTTATTTTGAAGATTATGTGAGATATTGCACATGAATTAGATTGCTTGGCTTAGAGTAAGCACTCAAAAAAGGTGGCTATCGACCAAGAGACGAAGGGCTTAATGCTTGCTTTTCCTTACTCCGCCAGTAGGGGGTGAGCGCAGGGCAGGCTCCATTCTCTGAGAGCACAGAGCAAGACTGAAGACTGGACTGTATTGGAGGTGGTTGATTCACACATAATTTTTTTTCCTATGACCTTTACCTGTCCACCTTTCTTATGCTGGAAGAGAATTTTCTAGTCGACAAAGCACTTTCAAATGCATTCACTTGATTGCTGCCCTGTGAGTAGGAAGATGGGGAAGGTATCATTAGCATAAAATTAGCATTGGTTTTCCAATAAGAAGAGGCTTAGAAAGCATGCAGTCCTTGGCCAATGTCACCCAGCTCATGGCAGTCAGACAGGCACCTCAGTTCTCTAAGAGACCTACCTACTCCTCCAGTTACCTGATGAGGCCAAAGTCTAGCGTGTAGAGTCAGGAGTACAGCAAGAGCTCCAGGGCTCTTAATAAACAGGTGGCCGTTATTATCAGAGCATCTTCAGCTCCTATCACCTTCCCTCCACCACCAAGACTGTTTCAAGCCAGATTTATTTTTCTGGTCTTGGTGTGGCTGATGTAGTTAATAATACTGACATAAAGTGCTCATGAAGTCCAGGACAAAATGTTTATTTCCTTGCCAAGATGATCTTTATTTGGAGAAGTGAGGCTTTCTCCCTATAGCTCATTCATGTATTTTGAATAAGCAGTGATTTTGCCCAAGAAACATGGTCAGGCCAATTTCATCTATAACTGCATTGGAAGGAAGAGGATAATGGAAATTTTAATGAAAACGCCAACGCAATGAGAATAGGAATCAGTTCTTTTGCAATAGGAAGCAGTTACTTTGCTCAACAGGCAACAAAACCTTTAGTTTGTGTTCATGAAAATTATGTTCATCTCCGGCTCCACTGAGATTTAACCAAGAGGGGAAAAAAGACTCTTAAAAGTTCAGAGGCAGTTCACTCGGAAGTTTGTCTCCAGACTTTTAGAACATTTAGATTTTTCAAAAGGGCACAGAAAAAGAGGCTGGACTCCAGTACCAAAGATCACAGATTTTTCAGATCACCGGGACTCACTGGACTGTGTTGCTGGTTGTCTGTGCTTTGTATCTCATGACTGTGAGACAGCAGGATTTGACAATAAAATACTGGACTCACTGTAATCAGCTTCAGGCCTGTGCCAGGAACAGAAATGAGCAGCAATGGCGGCTGAATCTCCCATTTTAGCCTGGTCTGTGTGCCTGGCAGGGACTATACCCTATATAGGGACTATACCAGGGGGAGCGGGAGGTAGAAGTGAGACGTGTTCTGTGTATTGTGTGCCAGAGCAAAGCTGTGGTGCCTGAAACAGTCTGGTAAACCAGCTACTAGAGGCCCGGAAGAGAGTTTGTAGAGTTACAAAGTTTTGCCATTGGTTGATCGGTAAAAAGGGACTATGATGTCTGTCCCCCACCCAATCTTCCATAAAAAGGATGACAATACAATTTCATAGAAGTGACGCCATATATAACTCCTCAAATTATGTATGGCAGACTGCTAACATTTAGCCTAGGTCCCATACCTTCATGCCCCCACTGCCCCACCATTACTCACAGAACTAAAACTTTGTTCTATAAGGAGAAGCATCCCAGAGTTAAAACAAAACAAAGCAAACAAAAAATATTACATTCACAGCCTCCCTGGCTGTTACAGGTGATTGTAACACCAATTTCAGTTATAACCAATGAGAAATAGCTAGAATTTCTGGGAGAGTTTTGCCCTCTTTATTTGATACATGTTCATGGAAGCCTGGAAGCATGACCACAAGTTCTCCTCATTGCTGTACTTCTGGAATTAATTTTGCAACTCTTCCCATTCAGAGGCACAAGCTATTCCTGTACCCCTTGACTCTGGATTTGCTTAGCCAATGGCACAGTAGCAAACAAGATGCATGTTGAAACAAATGTGACTGCGTGATGGAGCTTGTTTTCTCTTGCTGTTCTCAGAAACAGGAAGTTGCTATGTGAAGATTTCAAGGCTACCTGCCTATTGTACAAGGCAGCTGGTCCAGGTTTTCCTATTCCTCTGGTCATCAGCATGCCAACAAACAGACACATGAACGAGGTATACCAGACCATCCAATGTCCAGCCAATCTGCCAAGTGCCTGAAGATGGGTGAGTGAGCCCCAAAGAAATCAGTGGAGCGAACCACAGCTGCAGAACCACTCACTGGAGAGAATGGTGGTTGTTTTAAGCCATCAAAATTTGAGATTTGTTACCCAGAAAAAGCAATGGAAATGTATTTCTTCCACAAGTCACTTTCTTCTTCCCGCTTGGAAAATAGACAAGAAGTTGAAGGTAGAGTGATGACCTGTGGGGTGACCATGGGGACAAATACATTGCAGAAAGATAGGAGGGGCCTCACAAACTGGTGATATTATCAAATTGATGACCATCCCAAGCTGATCTGCCTCCATACTCTGTTTTGCTAGAAAAATAAAACCCTATGTTGTTTATCCTTGTCTATCATCCAAATCTTAATGGCAGTCATCAGAATTTACTTCAGGTAGTTTAAATAGAGAGTAGTTTATTAAAATACATTAATTTTGGGCTGGAGCGGTGGCTCAGCAGTTTCAGCACTTGCCTGTCAAGCACGAGGACCTGGGTTCAAACCCCAGCACCACGTACACAACTAAGTGTCGGAGCAACTAAGGCCATGTGAAAAGCTCAATAAAGTTGTTTCTCTCTTTCTCTGTCTCTCTCACTGTCCCTCTCTCTTAAAAAAATACATTAATTAGGGGCTGGAGCAGTAGCTCAGCAGTAGAGTACTTACCTGGCATGTATAAGGACCTGGGGTTGAACTCCAGCACCACACACACGACTAAGTATTGGAAAAAATAAAACCAGATGAAAAAGTAAATAAAATTGATTCTCTCTCTTTCTGGTACACACTCCCTTCCCCCCTCAATTAAAAAACAACATTAGTTAGCTTAGAGAATCTCTAGAGAGCTAGAAAACCAGTCTAGGATTCAACTTGCCCAGGAAAAGGCCAGGAGAAAAGCCCAAGGCACAATCATGCTAGTAGAAATGGAAGTGGTGTTGCCTTCCATTACTCTGACCAATATCGGAATTTCCTCCATGAATCCTCTATTTCTGTACTCTTCACATAGCTGCTCCTGTGCCACTTATTTCTGCCTCAAAATCTTATGTTGAAGTCCCTGCTTGGTAGAACCATGTATTTCATTCACTTCCTCTTCACTCAGTTGGTGAGGCTGCTCCAGGGTTATAGGGCTGATCAAACACATGGCCAACACTGGTCAGAGGAGACCCACAGCAGTTTATGAGTCACATAGACTCGCAATGTAGGAAAGGATACTACTGCTATGAAGGGCCACACAGGCTGCACTCGAGGTCAGAGTGAACACACAGAACCATGGGAGGCTGGCTTTGTAGTAAAAAGAGGGTGAGGTGATCTTGCTTCTGATCCTGGAAGAAAGTGATAGGCTATTTTAATAACCCATGTACTAGCACATGGGACTAAAGTCCCTCCTCAGGGATAGGCAGGCATTAGGCCTGGGCCTGTGATAAGGAGGGATATTTGGCTAAAGGACCTCATCTATCAGAGCAGAGTGTGTGGGGGACTTGATGTTAGGCCATTGAAGTCCTCCCAATTTTACCAAATGTCAAGTTAGCACATAAAATATTGAACCTTAATTTCAGGCCTTATACTATAACGTATCTCAAGCCCCACCCTGGCTGAATGGGAATTCGGGAAATCTAATTTTAGATTCCTATTCTGTAGTTAAAGAAGGCAATAGGGTTGGAATAGGTATTGAGTAAGCAATATTCTACTTCTTTTATTGTCCAATAACTATACACTTCCTTCTTTCTTTCTCCTCCCACACACATTTTTATTGATGCATTATAGTTGAACACAGTGATGGCATTTGTTGTTACATATTCATACATGCACACAATATAAAAATGTAATTTGGCCAATATCCCTCCCTAGCACTTCCCTTCTCCCTTCCTACCTTGGTCCTTTTTGTCTTCTGAGCTCCCTTTGAGATCCACCCCAACCTTTGTTTTCCATTTTCCTCTCTGAGTCTGACTTATTTCACTTAACATGATGGTCTCTAGATCCATCCATTTTCCTGAAAATGCCATCATTTCATTTTTCTTTACGGCTGAATAAAACTCCATTGGGTATAGGCACCACTTTTCCTTCATCCATTCATCTGTTTATGAATACCCAGGCTGGTTCTGTAGTTTGGCTATTGCCAATTGTGCTGCTATAAACATGGGTGTGCATGCACCACTGTAGTAAGATGACTTTCATTTCTCAGGGTAAACACTGAGAGGAGGTTTAGCTGGGTCATGTGGTGGTTCCATGCCTAGTCTTTTGAGGAGCCTCCATACTGATTTCCATAGCAGTTGTACTAATTTATGATCCCACCAACAGAATACACACCTTTCTATAATTAAATTTTAAAACAACAACAGCAACAACATTCTCCTGCCTAATGTAATTTCACTAGCTCTTATGTAAATGAAAATGCTCCTTCCCTCCCTGCAAAATAAAAAACTGAAAGTCTAATGGACCAGTGCTTCTAACTTTGGGTGATGTTTATTCCTTCTTTGTGTGTGTGTGTGTGTGTGGTGGGGGAGCTACAGGGGATTGAACTCAGGGAAGCTTTGCCACAGAGCTACTTTCCCAGCCCTTTTATTTCTTTTTTTTTTTTTTAGACAGGGTCTTGCTAAGTTGCTGAGACTGGCCTTGAACTTGCTATCTTCCAGCTTCAGCCTCCTGAGTTGCTGGAATTACATACCTGGCTTGTTTATTCCTTCTTTAAGTCAGGCATAATCCTACCTAAAAATCCAGTACATTTGAAAATAAAGAAGTAATAGGGGGAAAGAAAGGAGGAAATTAGAAATGCACACTCCAACACGCACTTTAGAGAAAGGTGGAAACTGTAGGTAGCTGCTGTCATCAGCTTCTATAGCTATAAAGAGGTGGTGGCGAGTGTATGATCGCGAGGTGTGGAGCGCACTCACTGTGCTGGCTTGATGCCAGGCAGGTGAAATGGTGTCGTCAGATGAATGTGGTTCTGTCTAGAGAATTCTGGAGCAGAGACAGGGGAAAAGATAGATAAACAAATTGTATAGGCGCATACAAGAGACTACTCAGGGATTCTGGAAACATGAGAGGAGGACTCTGTAGAGATTAGTTTCCTGCATTGTAAGCAGGATAAGAGCCAACAAAGCGAGCAAAGAGGAAGTAAAAAGATATAGTCATGTTCCCCCTCCCCAACCTGCATTCAGTTGGGAAGATAATTATTCAATGCATAAAATATCTACTCAAAAAATGTGAGTAAGGATATCTTGACTCTACAAGATTGAGATGTGGAAGGAAAGAAGTTAATTCCACTCAAGCAAGACCACAGGTCAGCATGGCATCCAGCGGCCTATACCTCAGCTGTGTTCTCAGAGGACACAAGAGCTTCCAAGGCTCAGAGAGGTTAAGGCAACTTGCTACAGGTCACATAGGTGGTGAGTGGCAGTATAGCACATCTGAAAACTATAATGAAGTACCTTCGAAGAAATAATTTTTATGCTGTCTTCCTTCTGAAAGAAGAGAATCACTTTCTAATTACAATTTAGTCATTTGGTTTCCTCCTGCCTCTAGTAGGCAGACTCTCCCAGCCAGGCATCTGTCTCTCAGCTGAGCTTTTCTGGCTAATGGAATAAGAAAAAAAAAAAAAAGTAGTTTCTGTTATAATTACCTTGGAAGTGCTACACAGTGGAAGGAATACTTAAATAGAAATCAGGAGACCTGCATTATTCTCCTGGCTTTGCCAGTGACTCCTATGGGTTTTTGCTTCATCTGCCAAATGACCGGGTTGATCTAGATCTGTGATTTTCCAGTTGCTCCTTAGAAACCTAAGGCTACACGATAGTGCCTGAGGAGTAAATAAAGGGGGAGACCACATGGACAAGACTTCAGTTCCCCCATTCCAGCTCACTTTTATATGTTGGGGCTCCCAGACCAAAGAATAACCCCAAATCATCTAGATAATTACCCAGGCCCTAATGATCTGTGATTCCAAGGCATTTGGCTGATGATTCTAAAGATAGATCCATGCCCACATGCCTCAAATGAGTAAAATTTTGGATGGACTAAAAATAAAGAATGCTGGTTTGATTTCCAGAATTTTTTTTTCAGAATAGCATAGACAGAGTGGACCGAGAAAAGTGTTTTGTGAGTAGGGAATTATGTGACTTTCCTGCCAAGATTTATTACATAAGCATGATTTGTCCTTAGCAACCCCAGCCCCGGTACGAACACTGACTGTATGTACCTCTGCCTTAAGGACATACACTGGAAGATTCTTACAACCAGAGGCCACACAGTTTTTAGTGTGGAGATCAGTTGTCAGAACCTCTGAGGAAGTGAGTGGGAAAGACGAGAGAGGTCAGTGTTTCTTGTTTCCTCCTCTAGAATACCTATTAGTGTAACATCAAGGGTGACTGCCTTACTAACAAATGTTTAAGAAACACTAGGCAAGTATACATACCCACTTTTAATCCAGAACACTGTTGAATGGTCTGGTAATAGAAGAGTTGTCAGAAAACAGAAATTCTCAAATGGTGCCACTTGATATTAAGGAAAAATTATTCTGACTACCCAGACTTTAGCTAATGAATAAAAACATTGATTAACACAAAGTAAAATTTAGGGAATGATACATGGGAATCAAGATAATTGGAAATGCTTTATTTATTTACATTTGAACAAATTGGAAGGTATCACTGGGAATATCTTGAAATAAGAGATGTCTTATGAATTAGCTCTTTTATGATCAATTGTCATATGCTTAAATGAACAAGGAGGAAATATATTTATATTTAGGAGAAACAATCTTGATTTGTTAAGGGATCTGAATTGAGACTTTTCTTCTGGTAATAAAACACCAGAATGGCCAAAATAAGGTCACTCCTAGATCTCTTGCCATCTGGCCATCTGTCTTGGACATTTGCCCATTTCAGGGAAAAAGGCTGGAGAAGAGGATCTCTATTGTCTTGGTCAGTGTATATGGAGCATGTACAGATGTGCGAACTGGTAGAATCATCAGCATGTCACATCTGAAAAACGTTGGTGCTTACTGAAATCATTTCCTATAATACATGGTCACATTTAGGCTGTGGGAAAGGTTCAGAGACAGCATTTCCACTATGTAGGTGAGGACATGGAAACACAGGGAAGAGGAGAAGAGCCTTAACCACAGATACACAGTAGTGGGTGACAAGGGAGGGACAAGTCTACCCTTCCTGGGCAGCCCTGAGGCCTCAGGCATTGCAGAGTGAGAGAGAGCGCAGGGGCAGCTGTGGGGGGGGATGTCTGCCTTGGCAAGGTCCTGGAAGAGGTGGAAGAGAGGGGTCATCTGGTGAAGAATGGCTGGTTGCCAAGACTGCCTAAGGTGGGAATTGTTGCCTGGGAGAATTAACATGGGATCTGGCCCTCATCTGTCAAGTCCATAGATTCCCTAGACTCCTCTACAACAACTCTTTTCACATGGGCACACAAAAAAGCCACAGCAACAATTTACTTATTTATAGTAAGAATCATCTCTTTGGCTGTTAATTGGAACGGGACACCCTATTCGTACTGGGCTGAAGAGGGTGCATGCAGAGGTAGAAGCAGAGGTCAAATGACTGGGGAGAGCAGGGTGGGAGAGGTATTTGGACTCAACAATGCCGCGAATCAGCACAAATCTCCTGTGATGATGTTTAGCTGACTGCCCTCCATGGGCCCCCAAAAATCTTATTCGTTCACTAGGCTCAAACCGGTTCTTGACAGTCCTAGGCACATGTTCACATTCTATTCCTAGAATCAAGCTACTTGGTCACTGAAGGTTATTTGGTAGCCCCTGAATCAGACCCAACTTGGAGAAATATTTCATAAGATATATCTATACCCTAGTCCTATATCTCCGGGGATTTGTTCTACCAGCATACCTGAGATACCACATCCCTCTTCCCCAGCAGTGCTGAAAATGCTGCCTCCGAATCGTGTATTCTGATGCTGTCCCCGCTTTTGAGTGGCACATTCTTTCTTCAAGTGCATTAACATCATTCTGATTCCTGTTGAGTTCAGTATATTTGTGCTGTTATTGGTATTACTCTCAATTTTGTTGTTTTCTTTGTTTCCTTTTTGTTGTTTTCTCTGCTGTGAATGAAACTTAGGGCCTTGCACATCTTAGGCAAGCACTCCGCCACTGAGCAACAGCCCGTGCTGCAGTTTTAAGGGGACTCTAGCAATGTGTTTGAGGACTGGGGGGTCCCCGAGTACAAGAGAATTGCTGAGCAGCAAATGGGCCCCAAAGAATCTGGAATCTTATAATTCAACAGATCAAGTGTTGGAGGCAAACAGCTATAAATGGTTCTGTATTCCTTGACATCTTATTTTCTCGGCCTGTTGATATAATTTTTTGTTGTGCTTTGACCATAGCAAGAGCCATCCACGTTGCTAGAGAGCTTCCCTCCCTGCCTCCACCCTATCTTCCTCACCACCCACATGTTTCTAGCAGGTAATCAAAGACCCATGAAGGGTGCTGCGGTAAGACACAGGCCTCCTCTATCCTCCTTTGCCACTCAGGGATCACTTGGACTGGCCTGGGTTTGACCTTGCCGTGACTGTTCCAGCCTTACTGTTCTACCTGCAGAAGGGGAATCTCAGATATGACGGTCTCAAAAATCTCTTCCAATTCTAGATTCTCGGAAGGATCCCCTTGGGGTAAAGAATCCAAAATTACATGCGTTGGCATTGCTTTTTGTTTCTGTTCTTTTTCTGTAGCTGCCAAGTCATTCTCTAGGTATTTGAAACTGAATAAAAAGCGTTCACTGTGGGTTTAATTTCAGTTGCTCTCTGTGTCTTTTTTTATTATGCACTTACCAAGGGATCAGTCTCTGTAACTGTCCCCCAGGCACAAATGTCCTTTTAGTTCTCAGAAACTTAGCAACCCACATATTCTAATTAAAAATGTGCATTTTGAGAAAAATTTGTAGTCACACCCTCATACAGTGGAAGAAAGGATCTCTGTTAAACTCTCCACAGACGTGAGAATGAATCTCCTTGTTAGAAAGAGACTTTCTACTCTATTAGTCCTAGCTTTGGCCTTCAGAATTCACCCTGAGCACCGGAGCTTCAGATTTAATCTATGGGTCTTATGAACTGACTTCCATCTTCCATTTATTAGCTCCTTCGGATGGGAACTCAATTCAGAAAACACATCCTGGGGACCTACCAAGTGTCAGATCCAGCGTTCAAAAAACAAAGGATCCAACGGTAATATGTTATAGAGTCTGCATGAGTTAGATGTGGTTTGGATCCAGATTCTAGAGTGTACTAATTCCGTGACCTCCTTGAACCTCAGTATTTTCATCTACAAGACAGATAATAACACCAGCTATAAGGGCTTATAATGAATTAATGAGATAACACATATCCAGCCCCAGTACAATACCTGACCCTAATAAGCCCTTAATAACTGATAACAAATATAATGATCAAAAAAAGGGGAAAATAACAGATGTCTTTATTGAATAGATGCCAATGCGGAGTCTCTATGCTCTAGACCCAACGCTGGGACACTGGGCTTGTATGGGTAAACAAAACAGGCATGAGAGCTGTTCTCATGGAGCTTGCGATCTCATGGGAGATGCAGTCTGTATAAACCAACCAACTTATAAATATGTAAGGACGAGTTGTGGTAGATGCTGTGGAGGAAGCGAACCGGTGCCTGAACATGCTGGGGAAGTTAACGTGGGCAGAACTGAGTGGGTCTGTAAAACAGGAAATACTTTTGTGAGGGAGGTATTCAGAGCCATCTTTAGAAGGAGGAACACAGGAGAAAGAAGCACATTGACCACAAGAAACTTGGTTTTCTTCCATTATTGACTCCAAAATTGTAGCACTTATCAAAAATTATCCAGTCCAAAGCCCTTTATTGTATAGATTGGTGGACGGAAACATGAAGTGAATCCCTCCAGTCACATAAGTAGTTAATAAGAGAAGCCTCCAGAACTCTCCTGTTTCTGTTTTTTGGTTTTTTACTTATGGCTTATTTCTGCTTAAATATGTGAGAACATCCAGGATTTTTTTCTTAAAGGAATTAAGGCAGAGCATCAAGATGTGTTCTTCCTTCATTAATAAAGTTCCCTTCCTTTCTGGGAGAAAAAGTGACTTGGGATAAAGATCCTATAAGAAAGCTGTGAATTTTAAGCAATTTGAACTTGAGCAAGCTCCTACTTCCCTTTTCAGTCCTTTTGCTTTGAATGTTCCTTCTTTGGCATTTGGAATCAAGTTCTCCTCAAATGCTGAGAGCACTCTGTTCTCAAAGACCCTTCCTCTGAGCGCCACCCACTGCTCAGGAGCATGGCGCTGCTTACCTACCCCGAGTCTGAAGAAGCTCTCAAGGTGAAGGCTGGGGGCCTGCTGCTTTCACTTACGCTCATATATAACACAGAAGTACAAAAGATTCTAGCCAGCTTCTAGGGAGGCAGGTGTCCCAGATGAAAGCAACACAGGATGGATCTAGGGTTCAGTTCCCATTTAGCTGCTTATTGGTGTCTTTGAGCAAGTTACTATAACCATAAAATAAAAATTTGGATCTCAGAGTTGTTGTCAGGCTACTAAATACGTATCTAAGATACACGGCACATGGTATTCAATAATAATACCTTTCCTTATTTATTTAATAAACATGGTTACCATGTAACAGGTACTGTTCTAAGAGCTTGATAACTACTGATTCTGCGCCCTTCTATTTCCTGGTAAGGAAGACTGTAGCAGCAGTGGGAGGGTTTGCAGGGCAATGGGCTGCACCAGATGGCCTTTGGGAATAGGAACACCTTACCTCAGATGCAAGCTATCCAAAGGTATCCCAAGAAGGGAAGCAGGAGGCTTCCTGGAATCCTGGTTAGTGATGATCTTTACTGTGGTGATTACTGATATGGAGGATTTCATGGTATTCATCTCCTGACCACTTACTCTCCAGCACCACCCCTTGCTGCACTGTCTTGACCCATTTTCATTGCAGCACATGGACATGTCTATCACATAATAAGTAGCTCCCAAAGGCCATGTTCCTCCTCTGCTGCCTTCTCAGAGTTTGCCTGGTGATAGCCTTTTAAGCATCGTCTCCATCATGATTTCCTCTTGGCCCCTGAGGTCTTTTCTGAACTTGTGGAGAGTGTAGAGATAGCCTCCTTCCTATGGGGACTGCTGTACTTCCACAGCTAGAGCATTCTGGAAGAGCAAAGACTGTATCTTCAGCATGAAGACCTGTGCTCTAAAGTAACGAAGGTTGAAAAGCAGGGAAAAGGAGCAAAGCAGGAAGGAAAGAGGAGAGAAAATAATGAAAAAGAGATGGGGGAGGGATACAGGCAGGGATGAAAGAGGGAAGGAGAAAGGGAGGAGGCCAGGAAAAAGAAAACCCATTAATAGCCAGTGGCATAGGAAAGCAGCTTTCCTCACTGCTGGTCACTGTTTCCCACTCTCACTGCCCTCACCAGGAAGGAAGTGGAGGTGTGAGAAGGGCAAATGCTACACTCAGTGTGGTTATCACAGTGTGGCAATGAGATGGCTCTCTATTAAAAAACACGGACAGGACAAAACATTCTGAGATCTGTAGGAAGGGCTGATGAGCTTGAAAGATCAGGGCCAAGGGCTAGTTTCAGTAGCCTGGGACTCCCTGGCTTTCCTGTTGCAAAGAGGTGGTGGCAGGGGTGGGAACAGGAAAGACAAGGGGTGGTTCCTAAAGGAAGAATAGAGCAGTCAGGGTTTTCTTGGATCAGATGCCTCCATGGCCTGAGACCCCAGCTTCTCTAAACCACCATTAAGTATATCTGCCCTCCGTTCCTGAAGTCACCCAGCTTAGCATTCAGCATTTCCCCATTCAGTGGAGCTGTGTGGGGTGCAGGATGAGGAGAAAGTATACATAGACTGAGTGCAGAGGACGTTCGTTCATTCATTCACCCTCCCATTCTCCCATTCACTCCATAAGCATTCCTGAGTGATGAATATGTGTTGGAGATACACTGAGGCAAGATAGAAGCCTTGCTGATAAGGAGCACAGGGTCCCTCCCCAGCTCTCTATACCAAGTCCCCCTCTGATAATGAGAAATTTGAATACTTCTGAGGTCATAGTTGTCCATGACACCAATTCATAGTGCAATGAATTCTCTCCATAAACATCAGCAAACGAATCCTATTTTCATAGAAGTTCAGAAGGAGATTCATAGACACACTGAAGCCCATTCATGGATACCAGCTTACAAATCCTTGGGTGAGAAGACTGTTCTAGTGTCTTCCTATCCAACAGGGCTCAGAGATACCTTTACGCATGGTATTTTCTAGCATTCAGCAAAGCTTGCTGCCTTTGACTGGGGTAGGTACCTCATTCCAGTTCCGCTTCATACCACTACTCCAGTTTCCCAATGCTGTTGGTCTTCTCGCCCTGGCCTGTCCTGCCCCTTGTTTCGTCGCAGCTTCATCCACCTGCCTGCAAAAGGCCCCCGATAGACTGGCCTCCCCTTTCTCTTGTGGGCTACTTTCCCGGGTGCAGACCAGAAGTTCTCCATTCCGTAGGTCAATTCCCAGCACAGCACAGCCATGAATGTTAGGTTCCTAGCGAGTCCCCCACATGTTTCTCTATCTGAAACATTCCCCTTTGTCACTCCAGCCTTTTCTATTCCACATAGGACCCTGGGGGGTCAACTGGAGACGTAGGGCAGGGGCAGGACCAGAGGGAGGCAAGGGAATGTATTTTATTAAGGAATTGAGTTATTGGACAATCACAAATGCGTTTAAAGTAACAATATGACATGCATATACACTTAAACCAGAATTCCCTCCTAGATCCCTTTTCAAAGACATCTGTCTGACCTCGCCTGCGTCTCTGTCCTGGAGAGGAGGAATTTGCCAGAGGCTTGAGCACTCTCTAGACTAGAGCCTTTTAAATGTTCTGTTTTCCATTTTTGGAAGGGACTCGATGATTATAAGAATCCTACTGATGAGGGTGAAAACTCCTAGGGAAGAGGAAACTATTTTATTTCAGTACAGCAGATTTCACTGCTGGTGATTAATCCCTCCTGAAAAACGGCAATTTTAACATCGACATGAGTAATCACACCTTTTCTTTTCATCGTAGCTTAGCATTTCCTGTTATAATAATTCAGGCCTGGTACCTCATTCGGGGAAGCAGAAGTGTCAGCACACTATTTATTTTCTCTGCGTTGGCCCATTTGTTTCTTCATAAACTTGGTCGGAATCTGCCACCAGGCTGCCCGACATTCGTGATTCATGATGGACGTCCATTGAGATTCTAAAAGGACATCACCAAGCAGGACCTCCGCACAAAGGCTATTTCTCAAGTTAGTGACAACTCAATGACTCAGCAACTTGGTAATGAAGCTCTTGAGGTCCCCTAGCTCTGAGATTTCTAGGCTATTGTCTCTGAAAAGCTAAAGAGGAATGAAAGGGAAAATCCTAGATCAAAGGTCAGATCTCTTGGCTCTCAACCCCAGGCCTCATTTTGCTAAACTTCCTGACTTCCTGGGCTTTCATTTGCTAATCGGTGCAAAGTGAAGACCGGATAAGAACTCCATCAATAAATACAGTTTAAGCTTGAAAATTCCAGGGTGTCTTTCGATGGGACCATTGGGGTTCTTTCCTGTCTTTGTTTTCTGAAAAGACATTGAGAATAGCAGTGGGAGTCAAGTTCACATCCAGATTCTGTCATGCCACGGTGCTTAAAGAATACAGAAAGACTGCTGCACAGTAGCTCTTGACCTGTATGCTGAAGCCTCTCCCTTCCGCCCCCAGGTCCCCTCCCTGCACAGGTTCCTCATGCCAGCTTCACTTCTGCTGGGGCTGCCAACTCATGCCTCCCTAGAGGAGGTCTCTTCACCAGCCCACCAGCACCATCTCCTTCCTGCTGAGGCCTCTGACTCATCGCTGCAGTGTAACGTGTGGCACCCTAGACAAAAATACATCTTGCGAATTGCTTCTCTGGGGGCTGCTTCTCTGGTCCGCCCCTTCAGAATACCAGAACTGAGATGGCAACTGAAATCAAATTCTGCACAGGTTAGAGAACACTTAAATATGCCTGGCAGGGCTCTTTAACTCAGACTTTTGATTTTTTTTTTTGCTTTTATATATATATAAGACATAAAAAAACTAATATTTGCAGTATTTTTTTCAATTCTATCATTGCAATTGTCTAAATATCACAGATTCTGAAATTTTATCATGAAGAACTTATTCTGAATAAATCATGACCCTTTTCTCTCTGGTGACGATTTTTTAAAAATTACTTTTGGAAAAATAGCAAAGTAGGATAAGACTGGGAGGGAAACTAGGTCTGATCTCATCTGCAAATGCTAATTGATGTGCACAGGTTTCCTCGTGGCTCTGTGGACAAGGACCTGGGGACAATGGCTTGATAGGAAGAAGAACCTGATGAATAAGCAGGCCCTGCTGTGGGTAAGGAGGGGGCTGCATGGCATGAGTGCCACTTACGTCACCCCTGGATGACATTTGTCCAACTGCTGAGTACCTCATTCTTCTTGAACCCAAAGGGCCAGGCATGATGCTCAGTCAACATGAGTATTGTCTATAGTGCAGGAATGTCACATAAAAGATAATCATTTCAGTAATAAACACCAAATTAGAGAATACTTTGTTATGGCCTTAATTCTGGGACTTTGGTTCCATGTTAATATGTATGTTAAATTAGATGGAAATGAAATCATTTTAGTGGGGAGTGAAAAGGTTTAACTGGGACTTTCTAACATTGATAAGAAAGTGAATAGAGAAGGAAAGGGAGACCGCACACCGTTTTCTACATACTTATGATGCAAATAGCTGTATTTAGAGAGTCACAGACAACCCCTGGAAGAGCTCTGATACTAACTTCCATTTACTTATGAAGAAATTAGCAAACAGCTGGCCAGGCAGGGCTACCGTAAAACTGGCCAATTTTGTGTATGTCTGCTATGGTTTGAATGTGTCTGCCAAATTATATGATGGAACTTAACATCCAAGTCTGTATGTTACTGACGTTGAAATGTGGGGTCATCGGAAGGGTTTGGGACAGCCTTTATCAATGGTTGAATCTATTCATGGACTAACAAAATGCAAATTAATGGACTATCAAGAGAATGGCTTAGTTACAAAAGCAAGTTCTCTCTGGTACACTTGCTGTGTTGTTCCTTGTGATGTTCTCTGCTATGTCATGGCCCAGAAAGAAGGCCCTCACCAAGTGCCAAGAAGGCATCACTGCCATGTTCTTACATTCACCAGTGTATAAAACCATGAGCTAAAAACCTTTATTCTTTATAAATTTTCTGGTGTCAGGTATTTTGCTATAGTAAAAGAAAACAGATTAAGGCAGTGTGCTGTTTAGATATTTTTATCCAGGTTTACCAGAGCTCTCCCTCTGTCTCCTAGTACTTTTCTCCTATTGTCTCTTCATGTTAGAATGGGCTCTTCCTTCCGTAAGGGCTTGCCAAGTACCACACGTGGAGGACTGTTTCTCCCATCTACTCATGCTTTACACTTCAAGGAGAGAGTTTCCATCACTCATCTTGTAGCTCTAAGTATCTGCCTTTCTAATTGTTAATTGCTTGGAATTTTAAAAGGTTCCTTGTGATACAAAAAAGTCCCCTCCCTTCCCAAACTCCCCAAATCTTGGGTTTCCATCTGTCTTGTATGTCACGTTGCTTCCTATCTCTCTGCTCTGATTATTGTGACCTATCTTACCCTGTAGCTCTAGGAGGGGTTTCACTGGATAAGAAAGAATGTATATTAAGCTGACTAGAAACCAGAAAAAGTTCTAAAATTTATAGATTCAATGATATTTTCAGGGGTCAACCTCAAACACTCTGCTTTCTCTACCACAACAATAATATAATCAACTGTTTGACAGTAAGAAGAATTAAAATCTTCACAGTTTTCATGGTGTCATTTTTGTGGGGAAAGCTGGTTGCTCCTCTGGGACTCATAGCTGGAAGCTTGAGTGGAGGGGACAGGTTGCTCTGTTTGAAAGGACAATCCCAGTTTCGATCTGTGTTCGTTGGATTTGTGCCAGCAAACAAGGATTAAATATATGCTCGCATGGGGAAGTAAAAAGAGAATAAAAATTGATCTCAGTAAATCTCATGGAAAACCAGATGTTCATTGACTGTGCAGTGCATTCCTAACGATGTGGGACGCCTCTACCCCCTAGCTCATTGAAGCGAGTGGCCACCACGACAATAACTCCAGTACTGGCTCATCTGTGCTTTTGTAGGTTGCAAAGGAGCCACCTACGAATTGTTCCTCAGCGTGACTTGAGTGTAGGCCAAGTGAGACTCTGGTTAGTCTGGCTTATTTGAAATGACTGTCCTGATGGGCATGGGTCACCTTTTCTTGGAGAGCCACGTAGACCATTAAGCAGCCTTTAAGCCAGTTGCTGTTCCTAATGCAATCAGCTGAGAGGTGTCCAGTGGCACAAAGCATAATGGGATCATGCAGATGACAGGTACTCCCAGACCAAAATTCTCTTTTCTGTCTGCAGTTGCACTTTGGCTGTGTGGCTTTTTTTTTTTTTTTTTTTTAACCAGGCTTTTTGTCTGTCACAGTTGCTCTCCTTTTGTTTGCCTCTCTGGGGTGATTTTTCTGTAATGCATTCTTACTACGGTTTGAATGTGCTCCCCCAGAGTTATGTGTTGGAAACAATCCTCAAATTCATATGTTATGGCATTTGGAGGTGGGGTTTGAGGAGGTAATTTGAATTAGATGAGATCATAAAGGTGGGACCTCTATGACAGCTTTAGTGTTTTATAAGAAGAGAAAGAGACCTGAGCTAGCAGGCTTGGTCTTTCTTGCTGTTTTATGATGCAGCAAGAAGGCCCCCACCAGAGGCTGGGAAGGTGCTAGTGCCATGCTTTTCAGCTTCCCAGCCTCCAGAATGGTGCTCAGTAAACCTCTACTCCAGAATCGTGCGCCATCAACCTCTACCCCAGAATCATGCTCCATAAACCTCTATCCCAGAATCGTGCTCCATGAACCTCTACCCCAGAATCGTGCTCCATAACCTCTACTCCAGAATCATGCTCCATAAACCTCTATCCCAGAATCGTGCTCCATGAACCTCTACCCCAGAATCGTGCTCCATAAACCTCTACTCCAGAATCGTGCTCCATGAACCTCTTCTCCAGAATCGTGCTCCATGAACCTCTTCTCCAGAATCGTGCTCCATGAACCTCTTCTCCAGAATTGTGCTCCATAAACCTCTACCCCAGAATTATGCTTCATAAACCTCTACTCCAGAATCATGCTCAATAAACGTCTGCTCCAGAATCGTGCTCCATAAACCTCTACTCTCTCTCTCTCTCTCTCTGTTTTTTATTTTTTTGAGACAGGGAGAGAGGTGGGGGGGGGCGTGGAGGGAAAGAGACAAAATTAATTTTTAGTTTTTTTTAATATGGCTTTTGTTGCTTGGAAAGTTTGTTGTGTACGTGGTCCTGGGGTTTGAACCCACGTACTCACGCATGCCAGGCAAGTCCTGCAACTGCCAAGCCACCGCTCCAGCCCCAGCCTCTATTCTTTATGCACTACCTGATTTATGGTATTCAGTTATACCAATACAAAATGTTATTTCTTGTGCACCTCATCATATTGTTGAGTGGGGTCACATGAGAGCAGCAGCAAAAGCTTCGTCTTTGGATGTATTTTGTGGGGGAAACTCTGTGTAGGTTCGAGAGAGTATTTTCCGGCTTTACCCCTGCCTAAGAATATTTCTGTTTACTATTTTCTGCCTAGACTCATCCTTGTCATTGGTTCTTGCTGTGGTCTACTTAATCCCAGCTCTTTATAAGCTTGAAACAGTCCTGTTTCCTACATGACTGAATTGATTAGTCATAAAAGGAGGTGACATCATCAAAACTCAACGGTTTTGAATGCGTTTGGGGTGAAAGTGCATAAGATGTGGCCCCTGCTTCCCTCTTTATCCCACCCTTACCCCTCCTCGAACCTCAAAGGCAAATGATTTACATCTGTGAAATAATAGGGAGATTTTTATCTTTACAATATTTGCAAGAACTCAGCATAACGCCTGTGCATTTCAGGAGTTATATAACACATATTTCTTTGGACAAAGATAAATGCTTGATCGTGTTCTTAAATATGTGGATCTCTGAGAACTCAAGCAAGGTGCAATGATCCAGGGAACCTTCCAATAAGCGGGGGACAGGAAGGTTCTGGAAGGTGTTTTAAGATTTACCTTGGGGGCTGGAGCAGTGGCTCAATGGTTATGGCGCTTGCCTGACATGCACGAGGACGCAGGTTCAAACCCCAGCACCACGTACACAACGAAGAGTTCGAGCAACGAAAGCCACATGAAAAGCTAAATAAAATTGCTTCTCTCTCTTTCTTACTGTCCCTCTCTTAAAAATTTTTTTACCTGGACTGTCCAAAGGGAGGCAGGAATAGCAGGCTAAATGGGAGCCACTCAGTTCTTTGGAGAAAAGCTGCTTCTTTGAGTTAGCTATTATGGTGATGACTGCTGGTGTCATTATGGCTAAATTTACTCTAAATAGAAATCTATAACTATCTCAATGAGCACTAAAGAGAGGCTTAGTCATAGCAGTCACCAAATGTCGTCACATACATTAAGTGCACCTAGGTGTCCAAAAATTTCCAGCTGCTCTTTTAAGTGCACGGCCTCTTACTAGCTTTGGATATTTGCGCTTTTGGATTTAAAATTGAGGTAAAAAGGATGATACTCTGACCTCAGCATAGAAGGAAAATCTATACCCTACATCTCTCTCTGTACATTGGACTTTGCTATTATATATTCTAGGGATTTTTGGTTGTGATGTGACCATTTATTCCTTTGACAAACAATTATATAACATGAAGATAGTAATCATAAGGCAGAAAGAGGAGGGAGTCAGCATTAGATAACTAATTGCAGTTGCTTCTCTAATTATAATTGTGCTAAGGGCTACCAAGGAACAGGGGACAATGCCGAGCATATAACAGGGCCTCTGATCTAGCATGAGGCATGGAAGTTTTCCTGCTGAGCATGGTATTCAGAAACATAGGATGAAGCAGGTGAAGAGTTGGCAAGGATCTCACCGGGAAGGGACGCACTTTCTCATGCAGCGGAGTGCCTCTTTTGGTGAGGGACAACTTTGTGCAGTAAACTCTTTTGACTGTGTTTGACACTTAAACATTGACTAAGCAGATGTTATGGTGATCACAGCAACTGCTCCGGGTGTGAGGGGCACAAATATCAGCATTGCAGCTTCTACTCTGAGCTCCAACCATGGGTGAGACTCTGGGAATCACAGTATCCCATCTGAGGCTCTTTCTCTGTCCCTTAGAGTTAGATCAAGCAGAATGCACACACATTTGTGTATACACACACACACACACACACACACACACACACAAATACCCACAGAGCCGCAGGTATAGTAGTTGCCCCTTATCTAAAGGGAATGTGTCCCAAGACCCCCAATGTATGCCTAAAACCAGATAACACCAAGCCCTATATATACTGTATTTTTTCCTGTACTATATACCCAAGTTTAATTTACAAAATAGGCACAAAAAGATATTAACAACAATAGTAATAGAACAATTACAATCGTATACAGTGATAAAAATTATGTGAATATGGTCTGACTCTCAAAACATCTTTTGTACTGTACCCACTCTTCTAGTGATGATATAAGATGATAAAGCAAACCTTTTATAACTTCTCCTTGGCATATCTAAATTGCCAGCATCTCTACTGTTACATTCTGGGGACATTGTAAAGTAAATGAAGATTTCTTGAATGCAAGCACTGCAACACTGTCAATCTGATAACTGAGATGATTATTCAGTGACAACGGAAAGATAGCACATACAGTGTGGATACGCTAGACAAAGGGATGACATGTCCCAGGCAGGATAGAGAAAGATGGTGTGGAATTTCATCTCAGTATTCACAACGGAGCACAATTCAAAACTTTATGAGTTATTTTTGGAATTTTCCATTTAGTATTTTCAGATTGTGGTTGATCATAGGTAACTGAAAACACAAAAAGCAAAACCACAAAACGTAAAACCATGAATGAGAGGAGACAGCTTCAT
This sequence comes from Aplodontia rufa, assembly GCA_004027875.1. Classification (NCBI taxonomy): domain Eukaryota; kingdom Metazoa; phylum Chordata; class Mammalia; order Rodentia; family Aplodontiidae; genus Aplodontia; species Aplodontia rufa. The sequence goes on along the minus strand of PVKS010014878.1, from coordinate 1,811 downwards.
TCAAATCTATTCGACAGTTGTTTATCCAATGTCCTAATGCTACAGGTGCTGGGATCTCTCATTTCTTCCCTGTCAGTATACCACCCTGACCCAGTTTCCTCTGGCCTTTCCTTCCAACCACTTTCAGGCTGGGCTTCCTGTCCCCACCACCAGCACCTTTACTTGTCAGCACTCAGATCTTGATCATTGCTGCTTGTGTTTCATTTTGTAAATGTGCTGAACCTACCAGAATCAACACTGATGCTATTTCTCTTCTGTCAAAGCAGGAGTCTGACCATGAATGGAGAAGTTTGTTTGTTTTTAATTTTTATTCGATAAACATGGTCTTACAACTAGGAGGGGTTCACTGTCAAACAATCAAGAACAAAAGTGTAATGACAGAACAAGCCAATATTGGTGCCAGACCATGCTTTCCCTGCTTTGGGTTCCCCATAGTTCCATGTTTCACTTTACTTAAGCCCCAAGTTAATTGGACTTCTCGAGGAAGTCAGAGGTTCCCTACAGGTTAGATTCCCCCATACTACCTCCCTCTGTGGTCACTTTGATGTCCTTCCTATTCCCTTCCCCCCTCCCTACCCCCTCCCTACATCCCCCAGGAACCTAAGCACAGTTCCCCATGATCATGTAAGATCATACATGCTGAGGTAATTGTTAGGTTAGCCATCTAATGTACTGATTCTGCTTATATTCTAGCATCCACAAATGAGAGAAAACATTTGGCCCTTGAGTTTCTGAATTTGGGATACTTCACTTAGCAAATTTTTTCCATCTCCATCCATTTGGCTGCAATTTGGTAGTAGCAATCTTGTATCTGAACTTTAATTGAGAGAAACCAAGAGGTCTGAAATGTGTTTATAAGTGGTTTACTTAAAAACAAAGGGAAGAGCATTGCTTCTTCCATGACTCTGATCCAACTTTTTTTTTTTTTTTTTTGAGATAGATGGACGGTGAGAGAGAGAGAAAGAGAATCAATTTTATGTGGCGTTCGTTCCTCTGACCCTTCATTGTGTATGTGGCACTGGGGTTCGAACCTGCAACCTCACGCATTCCAGGCAAGTGCCATAACCGCTGAGCCCCTGCTCCAGCCCCTCTGATCCAACTTTGACAGGCTGCATGCTGAAGATGTGGCTGCTTTCCCTGATGCAGTCAAGAGTTGGGCAGAGAGGTGTGCACGGAAATCACAGGAATTGTATTGTGGGTCTCCAATATTAATGGCTATAAAAAATAGTATGACCACATGATTCTCTCTTATTTAGGAATAAAATGCTCATTAAAAAAGTAAATTGTGAAAGTAAAACTGTTAAATGGTGAATGACCATCTCTACTGAGAGCCTGCTTAAGTGTCACTCTTTCTCCTGCAAAGGACCATATGAACTATTTTAGGCTTTCTACTACTCTGTCTATCCCATTACCCAGGATCAACTGGAAAAATTTTCCTGGATGCCACATATAGAAGACAGAAGTCAGCTTTAGGCTTGCTGAGATTTTCGGCAAAATGTTAATATTCTCTATGTGTCTGTTCTTCTCTCTGTAAAATGGGAACACTGATTTCTGGCTCCTACAAAAAGAGATGGAGTATTTCATGACCCAGAAGACAAGGATGTATTCTTTTTTTCAAGTCATTTCAATTGGCTTTATCTTTATTCTAGAATCAGATAAACATCATTCCATGAAATAAAAGAAGTGTCTCTAAGGCTGAGTTGTTTTTTGGGGTTTTTTTTTTTTTTTGGTGACATATTCAAAGAGTTATTGATTGGCAAAGGGGGAGAATGGGCACAGCAAAATCTATGTTCATAGCAGCTCAATTACAA
>PVKS010014877.1:0-47258 GCA_004027875.1 Aplodontia rufa | reverse complement strand
GAGGCAGGCAGGAGTCAGGTAGGAGTCAGGCAGGCAGGCAAGAGTCAGGCAGGAGGCAGGAGGCAGGCAGGAGGTAGGCAGGCTTGAGGACCTTCAGCCTCTTACCCAGGCACAGCTGGCTCATGAACCTTTCAACTAAAGCTTCAAACCAGGATTTTGCCCACGTTCTTCTCCATCACACCTGCCAGAACATAGAGCTAGGTCATTCTCCAAACCCATGGGGTTCCTGGCACTCTGCAGCTAACAAAGACAAACATGAAGTCCTCATCTTACCCTGCAGAGCTGCTGACTCTCCAGAGGGAGACACAGACCATAAATAAACAGAAAAACAGAAGAGACGGTCGGACTTGGAGATTAAGTGTGATGTCAGAAATGACAGGAAAAAGATGGAGAAGAAATCTGCCGCAGAAGCAGGAGGGAGAAAGAGAGCCCAGAGGTTGGGGGAGCGACACACGTGATGATCCCGAGCCCAGAGTCTGTTGTGTGGGTGATGGCAACGTCCACTGTGTTGTCACCTTGACACAAATCCAGAGAGCACCTAAGTACCCACCAGCGGGGTAAGTGACCAAATGCACTGTGGCCAATCGAAAGCGTGGGAGTACTGGGCTGCATTCCCAGATGCATTCAGGTTCTTCTTTGAGGCTGCTTGCTAGAAGGGAAAGCAAGTCACAGGTAAATGAGGATTGCAGGGCCCAGTGCTGCGAAGCGACCAGCCCTAAGCCCCAAGGCCACCTGTGCAGTGAGCACGTGCACGTGTTCCTGGGAGCACAGAGGAAGAAGGCGCACGGAGCTGCAGGCCTGGGAGGGCAGGCGGAGGCCAGGGCGGTGCGTGTGGGACTTCTCTGTGTGCCACCGTATCCACACTTATCACTGGATGGGTAGACACACCACGCCACTTCTGCAGCAGGTGAAGAGAGACTCCCTGAGAGAGAAGGGGTTTAGCCAGCATGAAGGACGAGTGGAAGTGGAGGCATGAACCAGGGTCCAAAGGCACTGGGAACGAGGCTTCCTGCTCTTGGAGCTCACGGATGGGCGACTTGCAGGAGGAGGCCTTCTTGTTTTACAGGTGGCACCCAGTGGAAAGGAGGCTGTGCTGGGTCAGGGCTCGAGGCCCTCTCTGTCAGCCAGGGTGACAGGCCAGGCAGAGCTGGCTCTTGGCAGGGGAAGGCCGTGCCGTGGCTGAACTACAGACATGGTGGATCCTTGGGGTGTCCTGACAGAGCAACAAGAAAGAGAGGTCTGCTGGGGCTGGTCGAGGCTGGGCCAGGTGCCTGTCCACAGGGCTGCCCAGGGGCAGGAGGACACACAGGGAGCTGCCTCTGGTAGCTGCTGACCAGGGCCATTCCAGAGCCTTGGGAGCAGAGCTGGCAGCTCTGCTGACACGGACCCCCTAGAACAGCAAATCCTCTGGGCACAGGGGCTGGGGCCGAAGGCTTCCAGCGAAACCCAACTCCAGTTCATAGAAGGCTGCACGGAGCTCGCCCGAGTTTCAGCTTGCTAAAATTCCTCCCTTCCTTGGTCCCGGCAGATGCCTCTGTGACTTCAGTCCTGGGCTGTGAGGGCAGAAGGGAGGGGTCCCCGGCCCTAGCGTAGAACAGCGCCCCTTAGCCCTCTCACTCCTGAGACCATCGGTGCTGTCCACACCCACAGGCTGACGGCAGGCGCCCAGGCCAGTGGCTTCTTGCTACCCACTGCACCCTTGTCCCGGCAGCCCTGCTTCTGCTCTCCTCATGGCCCCTGGGCTCTCCATGGCACCTCCAGAATCCACTCCTTGCTGGGTGGAGGCAGGGGTGAAGTAGACAGGGTGGGCTGGAGGGGTTGAGCCTGGCTTCCTCCCAGCCTCCCTCCTGGGCTTCCGCCTTGGCCCGTGTGCTTGCTCACCCCCTCTGCAGCACCCTTTCCTCCATGTTCACCCCAGGAATTGGGGGTGACCCCCTCCTGCCAGCATTGGAGATAGCAGTTCACAGCCAGGGACTTGCACCAGGAAGGAAGTGCTGTGGCCTGAACCTGTGTCCCCCACACCCGTGTGCTGAAACCCCAGCCCTGTGAGGTGAGATTTGTCTGTCTCTGCCATGTGAGGACACATTTTCTGCAGGAGCAGGTTTGGGGTCAAGTGAGCACCGGGTGTTTTAAAGCTGTGACGGGCATCTTGTCACCCTGAAGGGTGACCTGAGACCTCCGCACCCGGTTTTCTGGAAGTGACGTGATAGGAGTCTGTATTGCCGCGGCCACTCTCTGTTGGTAGCTCATCACTTGCAGCTGAGAGCCCTGCCACAGAGGCACGGGACTGTGACCCTCCACATGCTCCCAACCCTTTCAAGTCCACCCCATCTACGGTAGCAACATTCTTTTTCTGTCACAGACCCCAGGCAAATCCCTTCCTTTGTCCAGGTTTGATGGACCTTGCCCCATGCTCTACCAGCTGAAGTCCTGGCTTCTCGGCAGGTCTGGCTTGATTTAAAGCCTCCCAGCCAGAGCCTGCAGCTCGAGAAGTCAGGACAAGGGCTTCTAGAAGCCTTAAAGGTCCACATATTAGTTACTTTGGCTTAGGAGCTGCCACGGTGACCTGGAGAAGCATTTTCAATTGTCTGTCAGAATCTCTCAGAGGGCTTGCTAAAAAACAGTCGTTGGACTGTTATCGAAAGCTCTGATTCAGCTGGGTGTAGCGGTGCAGGCTTGTAATCTCTAGGGAGGCTGAGGCAGGAGGGTTGATCACAAATTTGAGGATAGTCTCAGCAACTTAGGCCCTAAGCAACTTAGTGAGACTCTGTCTCAATAAAAAATAAAAAGGGCTGGGGATGTGACCTCGAGGTAAGGGACCTCCAGGTACAATCTGCAGTATCCACCCCAAATTTTCTGCTTTAGTTTACCTGAGGGACAGGCTGCTCGTTTGCATTCCCTGCAGGTTGCACGGTGATGCTGACTGTGGGTCCGGGGTTACCCTCTGAAGATCAGTTGCCCAGAGAACACTTGGTATCACATCAACCCCTACTCCGCCCTCCCTGCCTTCATCCTACCCCTGCCTGGTTGGGGCTCCTGTGTTCAGTGGATGCCCTTACCTGCACGGCCAGCCCATAGCAGGAGGAGGCTGGGCAGGAGCAGGGTGGATAAAGGGAAGCACTTACTGAGCATCGCTGCAGGAACTGTAGTGGGCAGTGGTTTAGGTAACGCAGCTGTGAAGTCGAGCATGCTCGGTGTGACGAGATCTACAAAGAAACCAAGGAGAGCTGCCGGGGGGCCTCTGACAGGTGATGCTTGAGCTGAGAGAAGCACAAATGATGGGGGAGAGCAAAGCTGGAGGAAGAATGCTCTGGAAGAGGACATGAGAAATGTGAAGGCACCGGGTGGGGATGAGCTGGGTGTGGCCCTAGCTCAGAGAGCTGGACTAGCAAGAAATGGCCAGGATGAAACTGGGAGCAGGCTGAGCTGGGGTATGCTGGCTCCCTCTCGCCGTGTGACAGACACCCCAAGCCTTGGTGGCATCAAGCATGGCGGTTGTGCTTGAAGACTCTAGGTTGAGGGTTTGGAAAGGGACAGCTGCTCTCCCTCCCCTGTGTGCAGATGACTTGCCTGGCTGGGAGTGGCAGATCACTCCCAGAGTTCTTCCTTCCCGTGGCTGGGTCAGAGTGTGCTCAGGGAGTAGTGTCATCCTGAACTCTTCCCCTGGCCTCTCCAGCATGCTGGCCTCGGGCCTGACAGCCCTCTGTCATGGCAGCTGAGGACTCCGAGCGCTGGTGTCCCCGCCAGCCTGACAGGAGCTGCCTGGCCCTGACGACAGCTCCAGGAGTCCCAGGGCGTCTCTTTCACCACCCTCTACTGGTCCAGCAACTGCACCACCCAGGCCTGATGGGAGGAGTGTTGATTCACATCCACTTCTCAGAATCCGTGGTCAGGAGCTGGTGCTCAGTCTCGGTGCAGGAAGGACTTGGAAGGGTTCAACAGCAGAGCGACACGGCTCTCATGTGGGCTTTCAGATGCATCCTGGCTTCCTCCTGCACTCAGAAAGCACATTGGACGTCTGTTCAGCACTTCAAGTAAGCTCAGTCTTTAACAATGAGCGTCCTAAGAGCAGTCGTCCAAATCTCAGTTTCTCTACAGCCTCACCAAGCCATTCATTCCTGTCCAGTTTGCTGGGCACTTGGAAAATGGTCCTTGGGGATGTGTGGGCCTTTATGCACATTTTCTCAGTGAACCAACCCCTTTTCTCAACAAGGGAGATGTGGACGAGGCTACAGAGGGTGGGAGCACTAGGATTTGGACCCAGCCCTCTGGTGCCAACTTGGAGGTGTTTCCCACGCAGCTGGTTCATTTCCTCCACATCCTGAGTGGGACGGAGCCCGCGGCCCTTGACTGGCTCTTCTGGCGTCTGATTTCCAGGAAGGGGCACTTCATGTGGATGAGGCATATCCCGAGCCAGCGGGGCCTGCGGCAGAGGGCTTCGTGCACACAACTGGGGATTTATAAAACTCACCGCAAATCCTGGCTGAGCACACGCTCCCTCTCGATGGCGGGCTCAGCATCCGGAGCACCCGGAGCTACGCTGACCACGTCCGGCCCCCGCGCTCCTGCCCAGGGGACCCTGGCACTGCCCTGCTCATCTGTTTCAATGTTCTTATGGAGAAGTCCCAAGAAGCCTGCTGTGCCACCTTCACCGACTGCGTTCATGTTTAACACACACTGTGCTTTTCTGGTGCCCAAAGAAGGGCGGGTGGGGAGAACTCTTGGTGCATTGGAAGTAGGCAGAAGCACTTGGAAGAAGTCTCTGGAAGCATGTTTGCACTGGCCTGGGAAAACGGCTCTGAACGTTTCCCGACGGAGGCCTTGGAGGCTGAAATCCTGTGGAGCTGCTCAGTAAGCGTCCGCGGCAGGGCCACATGTCTTGTTGTTTCTGAACCTTTGACAAAATTAGGAGCAGCTGCTCCGGGCCAAGCAGGAATGCTTTATGATGTGCTGACACCTCAGGAGATATTCCAGGGAGCGCCGGGCGCCATCTCCGGAGGACGCGAGTTTATGGCTTTCCCACCGCAGCCGAGGAATGCAGCTGCCCCTGTGCCTGCGACCCAGAGCACAAAGCAGCCTGTGAAGGGTCATCTTGGCCAGTGTCTGGCCGTGCCCAGACCCCGTTCCTCGAGGTTTTGGCCCTCAAAAGGCAGAGCACTTCCTGCCCTGGCAGCACACGCTGCTCTGAGGTCCTGCGGCCGATAGGGACGCACAAGGTGGCTTGCTGTTGAAGGACCACGAGGCGGCCATGGATGCGGCTAGCCTAGCCTGGGTCGCCTTTCTGGCCCAAGGGCCAACCTTAACCAAGGGCTCATTTCCTCTACGCTCTAGAGCAGCAACCAGATGGGAACAGTCACCAATCGTGAGCCTCAATCGTGCCAGGCGCAGCAGATCACGGCACCAGCACCCACGAGATTCCCGTGACAAAGCCACTTGACAGAGAAAATAGAACACGGGAGGTTAGCAAACCTGCCCAAGATATTCAAATCCGCAGAGCGCAGGCTGGCAAGAATGCCAACAAGTCTTCCAGAAGTGCTGTTGAGCTGCCGTATCGGACGGCACTGTTTACGGAGGCCTAGCGAAAGGCCTGGCTTGACTGTGGCTCTGCTCTCCTCCCTTTCCCCACGCCCCTCCTCTGAGTGCAGGAGACAGATCAGCAGACCAAGGCGCTGGCACTGCAGGGCAGAGCTGGCAGTGCGCCCAGCTCCCAGCATGCACCTGTGCCAGCTTCGGGGCAGGCTACTCCAACAGGTGGGCTCCTCCCTGGCTTTCAGCTGTCCCCTTCTCAGACTGGAACAGCAGCCTGCAGGAGCCAGTGCCCTGACAGTGCCCAGATGCATGTGCCTCCTGGGCCAGGTGATGGCCTCTCTGGGCCCCAGTGCCTTACCTGCAGGGTGTGCTGGTGACAGTCCCCATTCTTCAGGGCTGTTGTAAGGCTTGGTGCTGGCACAGGACAAGCACTCAGCACAGGGTGTCCATTGTCCTATCTAGAGACTGTGGGTGCCGGCCAGAATAAGGGTGGGAGCTGGGCCTTCATTATGAAAGCATTTTAGGAGCAAAGGCAAAGATGGAAGGCAAGCACCCGTGTAACTTTACAGCCTCCCCGGCTTCGGTGTCCTTCATTCTCAGTGTGTCTATTTTGAACCTTCCTTTTTAATGCCTTTAACCTTTTCTCAAATGAAGCAGGACACCCCCTCCCTTGTCCTCCCCGAGGGAAATACGAGAGGTCCTAAAGACGCCGCTGATGTCCCCCTTCTGCTCAGACCTCTGCATCCCCAGCTGCGCAGCTGTCCCTACCCCAAGTGCCCTGGTCAGAGTTTTCTGCGTCCTGTTTAAGGCACATAATTACTTGTGCCTTTTTCCTGAGGCCTTAAAAAATCCTTAGATTCCCACAGAGTCCATTTAAATGATCTAAACAGTGAAATTCTCCTCACATTGACCTTGAGAGGTTGCAGAACTGTCCAAGAAGCAATCATTTTATGGGGCTGAACTCTGTCCCTGGGGCCACACCACCGAGGATTCTGCCCAGGCAGTCACGCTGCTGGGAATGGCAGACTGCAACTGCAGGCTGCACGCCCCCTTCCCAGCTGGCCGCACCCCGATTTTGTTCACGGCAGCAACGAACTCAGTTCCCAGTGACATACTCACTTTCCCAGGTGCCCTTGTCACCAGGCACGATTATAAGACATGAGAGCTCTTTGGAGAAGAGCCCTGCTCCCCCATTTCTACCCGGAGCACACACAGGATGGTGGAACCATAGTCACCATCTTTTTATTGGAACATTATAATTATATTTAATAGCAGGATTCATTATCCCATATTCATATAGGGACACCACATAATCCAGTCACTCTTATTCCCTAGTACCTTCCCTTTACCCCTTCTTTCTCCCCTGTGTGCACTCTGTTAATGTCCCTCCTGTTATTGCCATTTTAGTTAGTGCATTATAATTACACACACACACACACACACACACACACACACCTACAATTCACTGTTATATTCACACATAGACACAGCATGATGTGGTAGATTTCATTTCCCAGTATTCCCCCATGCCCGGCCTCCTCTCTCTCTCTTCACCCTTCATAGCCAACATTCTTGAAAACAAGATGGAAAGGCCAAGAGACGTGGTCCTGACCTCACTGACTGGCTGATCCATGCAGCCAGAGTTTCCTTCCACACTATACTGAATGATAGTGTGAGGAAACTTTGCCCTGGTATGGGGAGGAGATGGGTCAACCAGATGACTGAACTGCTGCAGGGCGGATGTGTGACAGAGGGCACTGAGGGGCAAGGGGAGACCCAGCTAGCAATATTGCCCCCTCTGCCTGGGCCTTTCTTGTCCGTAGGAATTGTCCACGTCACGTTAGCTGGGCTTCCGTTGTGTGCAGCCTAGAGTGTCCCTAACTGAAGAGCAGAGTGCCAGTGGCGTTTGGAAACTCAGGCAGGAGGAAATTCAGGGATGGATTTTTCTTCCTCACCATAGTCTTCTATTCTTTCTGGGTTAGGACTTGGCCAGTGACCCCTTGTCCACTAGAAGAGTATGGTCAAAAAAACCTAGATCCAGAAGACTGGGGGCCTCACAGACAGGGAGAGAAGCAGTGGGGGTCCTTGGCCCTCTAGGGCAGGATGTCCTCTCAGACAGCCTGGCTTCTCAACTCCCCTGTTTCCTGGGTTCCCCTTCAGCTCTGTGAAATTACTCACCATTTCTTGAACATTCTGTGCCTTGGCTAAGCCTCCTACTTGGCTCCAGAGTGCTCATCGTCGCTTCTTCCACACCCCTTTCTGGCTTGTCCCTCAATGCCCCACTCGATGACCTCTTCTGTAAGGTCCTCCCATTCCTGCATGCACCCCACCCACACAGGGTGCTCGCTCCTTCTCCTAGGTCATCTTGCAGCTCCTCTTGACATCTCCTCCAGCCCTCCCTTAGACATCGAGTTCCTGACCCCTGGCACACACCAGTCTAGGCACATGACACTGCACTTCACTGTGGACATGTTTATCTCCCTCGCCAGAGCAGGATTTTTGTGAGGGCAGGATCCATTTGTCTTGACCATTCCCATTTTGTCCAGAATCTAGTATGGCATGTGGAAGACAGCAGGCAGGGCTTGAACGCTCAGTCCACTTAGCTGTTCCAAGTGTGTGCCTTGGAACACCGGGTTTCTGGGGTCATCTTAGGAACAGCACACCAAAATGATTCCATGGTCTCATCGTCGGGGGGATGCCAGGCTGAGGTTGAAAAGACCTCTACAGCCAGCTTTCTGAGCAGGTGAGACGTGTGCAGGGCTCCCAGCGGATTCAACCGTGGAGAATCTTGAGGGACCAACATGTTGAGGAAGGTATTTTGAAAACCCTAAATCAGACAACTCCTTTCTTTTAAAAGGAAAGAATAACCAGTGCCTTTCTTCAGGTCTTGCAGCTGGTTGGAGGTACAGATGAGACCTAAGATTGAGAGCCCTTGAAGGCACGCCTGGGTTACCTGGTGTCACCAGACAGTCAGTGAACCGCAGCAGCTTGAAGGGTCAAGATGACCTGAACTCATACCCAGAATTCCTCCTTCCCTGAGTCTCCATAAGCAAACATTAGCTTTCCTCAGCTTCAGGTTTCTCATCTTTAAAATATGGCTAATATCATCAACCGCACGTGGAGCTTGGGCTGCCTGAAGGGCCGGTGCGTATCAAAGGCTCCACAGGGGATTGGTATGGAAGCCAACAGCTTTCTCCAGATTTCCTGGGCTGTGAGGAGAGATCCGGCAGATATAGCAAATACGGAAGGCAAACACTGAAGAGAAGTTGACATGACTTTGGGTACACATGCCTAAGATGCAAAGAGATAGGAAGGGTTCCCCAGGGGAGCTGGAAAGCTCTCCAGCCCAGTGATACCAGTAGGCAAAGGCCTGGCTCGTTCTGGAATCTTCCTTCCTGCACTCAGACATTGAGGCATGAACCACGTGCCGACATCCCTCAGCCTTGCAGACTGCTTCCCTACCCCTCCTGGAGGCTGCCTGTGATCCCCCTACAGCGGGCAGAGTGCAGTTGCCCCTCCCCAGTGCTCTCTTCCTCCTTAGTCTGCCTGCTCTGGCCCCTTTACCTCTTTGCCTCATCTTCCTCCACCTTTGCTGTCACTCTCTGCCTTGGGGACACTGTCCCTCCACCTCCTGGCACTCCCTGGGCACCTCCCTCTGCCTGGATGTCTTCCCTTCTCTGATGGTTCAACTCTTCCTTCCAATCTCACCTCAAAAGTCACAGCCTCAAGAGGCACCGGACACCGCCATGAGCCGTTGCAGCGCTGCCATCTGATTGTGCATGTCCTTCACACCCAACTCCATTAGCAGTTACAGTGTCGTGATAAAAAAAATGCCCACCACCTGTCCTTGAAGGCAAGCTTTAAGAGGTTTGCTTTGCTCACCGCCATGTCCCTGGGTCTAAGTGGGGTGGCAGGTGCATGATATGCTGTCTGGATAACTTTTTAGGTTCAGTTCAGGAGCCATGGATCCCGCACTCTTCTGAATGACTGTTTCCTTCGTGGGCCTAGAAGAGGCTGGGAGATTTGCCAGGCACGCTTCTTTGCAGAGAGGGCTGTTTTCTGTGCCTTGGTGTGTGCATGGCCAGCCAGAGGAGCCCTGCAGAAGAGCCCACATCAGTGACAACCCCCATCTCTGACCCTCCACAGGGGACACTTTAGGGACCTCTGGGAGAAAATTCTTCTAGCCTTCAATTGAACATTTTCTGGACATCCAGCACATTCCATTCTTTGGACACTGCAAATTTTGGAAGAACTCATACCTTCCATTTTGCTTCAGCTACTGGGGATCTCAAGAGATTTGTAACTTCTCTTTCAACCAAATAAGAGCTGAAGGCTTTCAGCTTGGGCTTAAACTATGCCCGGAACTCATCGTCCTTTCCAAACTCCATTTTCCTCTTTCTTGGATTTCCTGTCACCCCTCTTGGTGCATGCACGCAGCACAGACCTCCACAGCCAGTGTTTTCTGCAGAGTTGGGTATTTTTGTTAATGGAGGCAAAAGTCATGGAACGGAAAAGGAACCATTTAGAATACACAATCCAGCAGTCAGGAGACCACTCCTCGCATCTAGTTTCAAAACATTTTCATTGTTCCAAAAGAAAATGCTGAACCCTTTAAGCAGTGCTGCTGTTAGTGCCCCTGCAGCTCATGCTGAGGCTTGGTTGCCCTTGGGGGGTTGGGAGGCGGGCCTTGTAGAGGTGTCTGGTCATTGGCAGGGGTGGGGGCCGTCCTGATGAGTGGGTTTCTTCTCCTGAATTAGGTCTGTCCTGAGTTTTGCCGCTGCCTTTCCGCTTCCTACCATGTAGTGAAGCAGCAGATGTGGCTGCCTGCTCTTGCATTCTTAGCCTAAATAAACTTTCCTTATAAGTCTGCCGTCTAGGGGGCTCTGTCGTGGCAACAGAAATTGGACCTCGACAAGCAGCCACTGCCCACTGCCCAGCCTCTGGCAACCACCGATCCACTCTGTCCCCGTAGATTTGTCTACGTGGAGTTGTACGCCGCGTGGCCTTTGGTGCCTGGCTTCTTTCACTCCGTGCCGTGGTTCCTATCACCTTCATTCCTCTTATGGTCTGTTTTGATGCTGGTTCAGACTGTGGCTGAGTAGAAGCTGGGAGCTGTAAGGGCCCTCCGACATGTGACAGTAGGAATGTTCCCTCCAGGTCTCTGCTGAGAGCGCTGCAAGAGGCTCGCACCCCACCAGAAGGCTGGAGTGTGGTGGACAGTCCACTATCGCACTGCAGAGGTCGTGGGACCTGGGCACCAGCCGCCTCTCTCCAGAGATATTCTCCCAGAATAGACAGAGGTGTCAGTCAGCTTGAAAATAACCTTGGCAGAGATCCCCGTGCCAGAAAGATAGCCACAGACACAAGCGCCAAGGTACATGGTGGGGCAGGGCGGGGGTTCTAAATTAAGCCTTGGGCTGGGCGGCCTGTTGACTCCGGTCTGGTGGGGCTGATGGCTAGGTTCTGCCCCTTCCGCGGCACGTCCCTGGCTTGGCAGGTGGTGGTGAAAAGGGCTTGGGCAAGGCCAGGGTGGGGCCTCTGCCAGGAGGTGTGGTGTGAAGGCGGGCACTCAGCACTCCATGCAGCCCGGAGGCAGACAGCAGGGAGATGCAGGGAAGCTGGGGTGTCAGCCCTGTGGGTGGAAAGTGTGGTGACAGTGTGTTGGTAGAGCATCGACATCAGAGATGATCAGAGAGAGGAAAGGGGACGGAGTGAGCTGACGAGGACCGCAGAAGCCACCGCAGCCCTGCCTGCTGTCCCTGGGGTTCAGCGTGGTGCTTCTCTTCTTTGTAAACCTGGTCTCGATGTGAATATGGGGCTCTAGGCATCTGGGGGCTGAGGTGCTCCTGGATGGGGCCCAGCCCTGTCACCGCCAGTTACGTTGACCTGGGGAACTTCCTCTCTGACTCTTAGTTGCCCCTTTTGTCACCTGGCAGGGATGGCACAGGTAACTCAAGGAGGGACCACCTGGATTGAAAGGAGCGCAGGTAGACGTCTGGCCCTGTAAGGTGCCTGGTAAAAGCTCTTTCTTCCTCCTTCATCTAAACACAAGAGAAGAACAGGCCTTCCCTTACCTGAGCCCAGCAGCCATGCGGTGCTGGCCCGAGGGCACACAGAGCGAAGCAAAGGCTTGGGACACGTGGACGCCTCACAGCGGAGATTTCAAGGCTTCAAGCTGGAAGAGACGCACGAATTCCTGTGAGAAACAGTTTTGGAACAACCCAGTATATCGGAGCCCAGCAAGGATGAAGTGACACGTGCCACTTTTGAGAGCTGGTGGGTGTCACCTGCTCGTGATGGGTGGGCTCTCCATCCGTTTCTCCAGCGGGCACCCTGCTCTGTCTGGGGGCCTAGGCCTCCCTCCCCAGCCCACTGGGAGGATGGCCTGCACATCGACATTTTAAACCTAATGGCACTTACTGTCCTAGAGGGCTGGGCTGAGTTCTTTGCATTGGTGTCCTCTTGTCTCATTGCATCCTAGGAAATCAGTCATGTTGGCACCCTTGACGTGCAGAAGGCAGCCATGAAACTCGGAGGAGAACGTGCTTGCCCAGGGTTCAAGAGTAGACCAGCAAGACTTTGACCCAGGCCGTCAGACATCCCCCCATCGGAGTCGCTGCTCAGAATCTCAAACTTCGCAGACCATACCTCCAACAAAGATTTTATTCAAAATATGTAAGGAACTTAAACAACTCAGAGGCAAAATGACAATCTGATTAGAAATGGGCAGAGGACCTGGATGGACTTTTCTTGAAGGACAACATGCAAGTGGTGGACATGTAGATGGGAAAATGCTCAGCGTCACTAATCGTCAGGGAAAGGCCAATGCAAACCACAAGGAGATATCGTCTCACACGTGTAATAACGGCTCTGGTTTTCAAAAGATAACCGATGTGGGGGAGGATGTGGAGAAACGGAAGCTCGTATGTGGTTGATGGCAAGGTGAATCTGCACTGGCATTGTGGAAAGCAGCGTGGGACTCCCTCCGAAAACTAAAAATAGTTCTAGCCTGTGTTCCAGCACCCCCGCTCCTGGTTATGTGTGCAAAGGGAGCGAACTCGGCAGGCTGGAGGGACCTCTGCCTCCCGTGTTCATGGCAGCTCTGCTCGCAACGGTCGAGACTTAGAATTGACCTGGGTGGCCGTGGGCGGCAGGTGAGTAGAAAGCAACCTGCCTCCACACTGTGGGATACTATTCAACCTAAAAGTAAGGAGGAAGTGCTGTCACTGGTGACAATGTGGAACCTGGAGGAGATAAAGCACGTGTTCGAAATAGACACTACGCAATCTCACTTTTACGTGGAATCGAAAAGAAGTTAAACTCAGAGATGCAGAGAGCAGAAGGGCTAGGAAGAGAAGTAGGACTGGGATATATTGCAGAAAAGAAAAGAATCCCATACTGAAGCTCCAATACTGGGTGCAGTAGGAGAGAGATTCAGGGTCCGGTGGCCGGAGTGGCTGCTGGGGGAGTCTCCAAAAGACCATGGGGTACCACTGGGCGTTTGCACTGGGGGCCTGGGTGACCACAGGAAAAACTGGAGACAGTGGGAACAAAGAAGGGGCAGCAGAGCTAGAAAGGCTGTGTGTGGGGATAAGTAGGGACAGCCTTCCCAGAGAAGCTGAGCTCTGGCAGGCAGCTGGGGAGCCCTGACCCTGTGCAGCCAGGCATGAGCTTGGCTGGAGCAGAACAGGTGCCCACTTCTTAGAAAGAAAGCATGAGGGGCTGGAGCGGTGGCTCAGTGGTTTCGGTGCTTGCCTTGCATGCACAGGGACGCAGGTTCAAATGCTGGCACCACGTACGCAACAAAAGCTACAGTCTCTCACTCTCTCTCTCTGTCCCTTTCTTTCCTTAAAAAAAAAGAAGAAGAAGAAAAAGAAAAGAAAGAAAGAAAGCAGGAGAACAGGGTGCTTGGGGGGTGAAGTCACCCCTGGAGGTCACCCCTGGATTTGAGGAGCAGGTCTGGATGAACTAGCTGGATGACTGAGATTCACCTTTCCTCTCTGGTCTGCAGACTTCTCACCTATAAAATCAGCACAGTAGCTGCTACCCATGGGGAGTGATCCAGGCTTGGATGTGATGCATGCCGCAACGCTTCCCGGTAGAAATAAAGGCTTGCCCTCATTGGTGTTAGAAGTGGGGAGCGGGACTGGCTTGACTGTCAATCACAGCCTTAGTATCAGTGTACACCCAGGTTTTCTCCGAATGGTCTTGGCACATCCTGGTGAAAAGCAAGACGTGCCCAGCTCCTTAGTCGAAGCTTTGGACTCAACGGTATCATTATTACTGTACGTTATTATTGGCATGTGCTAACTGTGCATATTGATTGGGTATAGATCAGTACGTGCACCCAGGGTGCACTGATCAAATCCAGCCGGTCCTTATCCATCCTCCCCCTTCCCAATCTCCAGCAATCACTATTCTTTCTTTCTTTCTTCTTTTTTTTTTTCAGAGAGAGAGAGTTGGACAGTGAGAGAGAGAGAGAGATGATCGATTTTATTTATTCAGTTTTTCCTGTGGTCTTTGTTGCTTGGACACTCCATTGAGTATGTGGTACAGGGATTCGAACCCGCATCCTCATGCATGCCAGGCAAGTTCTGTCACCGCTGAGCCACTGCTCCAGTCCCAATCACTATTATTTTTACTCTCTTGGAATGGAGGGTGGAGAGAGTGGGGTGTACGTTTGTGCATATGCTGAGGAGTAGCAGGTGCCTCAGACATGACTGAAGGGCTTGGGGTGTGCTGGGGAGCAGGTCTGAGCCAAGCTTATTAACTGCTTTAAAAACCTTCCAGAGGACAGACACAGCATCAGCTCCCAGCAAGGGAGAGACTCATCCAGGTAGAGGAGGGAGAGCGGTCTTGGAACAGTCTCGGCAGAGCTCGGCTTGTTCACGGAACGGATTCAGAAGAGGTGGAGGCTGGGAGCTTGCAGCAAGTGGCAGGACAGGTGGCAGCCGCAAGGGTGGTGCAAGCCAGAGTCCGGGGCCCCTGGACTCCCCAGGGCTCCCCTGCCTTCTCCTGCTTCCTTCCAGCCACGTCACGTGGGAAGAGCTCCACACTGCAACACCCCTGCGCTCCAGGCTGGGGGTCTGCCACAAGGACCCTGGAGGCACACAGGTGGAGGAGGAGGGAAAGGGGCCCAGGAGCCAGGCAAGGACTCAGGAGCAGTGGAGACCAGATCTGTGCGGGCCTCCGCAGTCTGTCCTGTGAGCCCCGCCAGGGCGACCTCCCTCAGTCAGCAGCATCTCTGTGGCCCTGGCCACGGATGGAGGGTGGAGACAGTTCTTGGCGAGGTGCACCAAGGTCTGGTACGTCTCACGATTCCCTGAGGAGGGCTCCTAGGGTGTGCTGTCTGTCACGGACGAAGACATACGCGGAGCCCCCGCTGGCACGGCCTGCCTCAGACTTGTTTTCCCAAGAGTGCGGCTGGACTCACTCAGTGCCATCTGCACAATCTCACCGGCCACCCCGCCCGCCATCTGTTTACAGGCTGTCAGACAGCTGGCTGGGGTGAGGGGGACACTGTGTGACCACAGAATGCACAGCATCAACGGCCTCCAGCAAGAGGGACCCTGGGGCCTTTACCTCACTTGCCCCTGGACCCTGCTGAGCAGACTGACCCGGGGCTAGCCTCCACTGTGAGCTTGGTGTTCAGTGACCACACGGAGGAAGGTGACAGTCATGCCAGCGTCCCACACCCGTCTAATCCCTGTCGCAACCCTGCAGGGCAGGGTGGTCCTCTGCTGTTACTGGAATAAGAAGTAGAGAAGAAGCTGAGGCTTAGGATGTCGTGAATTGGCCACGAGCCACAGCTCAGCACCACAGCTCAGCTACAGACCTGGGAATCAAGTCCCCATCTGTGTGACACCTGAGGCAGGAGGGGTCTCCCGCTGGAGGTCAAGGCCCTCAGGGTCTGTAGTGGTCCACCTGCCCTGCCTGGTGCTGCAGCACAGCCCTGGTGGTCTCTGGGTGGTTCCCAGGTGCCCCTCCCACCTCCAGGCCTCCACTGTCTTCCCCACCCAGCCCCGGAAGTCTGTCCTGGGTATGGCGTCTGTCTGTCTGTCCTGCAGAGTCAGCAAAGATGACGGGCACCTCCGGGCCCGCTCTGCGGTCCGTGATGAGGCTGTTTATAAGTCTCCCGCTTTGTTACCTGCCCTGCACATCTCCCTGCCAATCAACTTCCCCGACACTGGAGTTGATGGTTTCCTTGGGTCTTCCCTGATGGAGTCTCCTGTGGACACCTCTGCTCAGTATTAAAGACCCCCGAGTGCGGAAGTGCAGGAGGCCGAGCCCCCTTCCCTTCACTCCCCCTCCCCCAGTGTGTTCCACACCCAGGCAAGCTGCCTTGGGCGGGCGATTTGCCACTTGTTCCAGATGTTTCCACAGCATCTACAGACACGGAGCTTTGCACAGATGGGGACGACCACACTTCTGGGGGCCTTCATCTGCCTACCCTCCTCTAGCCCTAGAAATATTCTATTTTTTCCTGCCCTGCTGTGCCCAGGAGGCGGACTCTGCAGAGGGCAGCACTGGGCTCCCTTGGCCCCTGGCTGGCACCGTCCCTCCTGCTACTGCTTCTGCCCGGCTGCCCTGGGCTCCTCAAGAAGGCCTAACAGTCCCGAGGCCATGGGCTCCGCGGCCCTTCTTCTATCACTCCAGCTGCCTCTGGAACCCAGCAACCCCACCCTTTCCTGGGACCCTGAGGCCCAGGAGTGATGAGGCTTCCTGCTGGCCACTCCACTGTGTCCCACTGATGACACTGGGCTTTTGTCCACAGCTTCACCACTTGGAGCATTGTGGCAGGAGATCCTCTTGCACTTACATCTCTGTCCCTTGGTCCTTTTGGAGGGCACTCTGGATATGGACCTGCTAAGGAAGTGAGAGTGGGTTTGGAGCTGCCTGGTTCAGTGAGCCGCGCTGGAGGAGTGACTATTCCTGGGGAGGCCCAGGCAGAGGCTGCATCACTTGTGGGAGGCATGTGCAGGAGCCAGGGCTTGGGTGCACCTGAGTGCACACTGCCTCCCTGGAACCGAGCCTCACCTCGGTTAAGGTGGCAACAACGGGACTTGCCCACCCTCGGCTCCCTTGCCCACCTCGACCATCTTTCTTCCAGGTACCTTGGAGTTGATATAAGAATGTTGTGACCAAACACCAGGGAGATTTTTTTTAAAAATGTAAACTAAGAGCAGAAGCCTGGAAGCAATTACCACTGCACCCTGGTGATTCTGTTGAAGGGGTGAATATTTCAAGAGCACTTCCTCTGTGCTAGGTTCATGCTGGTGCTGGGAAAGCAAGAATGAATGAGAGGCTGCCCCTCCACCCGTCCCTGGGCTCGGGGAGGCTGGGCTGTCAAGGGACTTGTAGCTCCAAAATAACCTGACAGTCTTCAGGATCACATGTCCCTGGGCCTCCGCTGTGGCTTCCAGGCCTACAGTCTGGAGTAGGGGATGGGATTCCAGAGAACTCAAGGCCACTGAGACAGAATGACCCGGGGTGGGCTGTGGATGGTGGGCATGACACGTGTCTACTCCAGTACTGAACACGGTCACTTGTGTAATATGGTGGTGGCAAACCTGCTGGCCCAAGGGCTGGGCTTGGAACTCTGCATGGTCCATGGTCAGGGTTCGCGCACTAGGACAATCAGGTTCCAGCCTCTGGAAATCAAGAGAGCTTTTACTAAAATCCAGATTTCATCTTTGCTATGGTATGGATGCTCCAGCCCAAACTCCCAGCTTTGATCCCACTGTGCGGTATTAAAAGGGTGGAACCAAGTCCACCTTGGCATTTGGAGGTGGGACCTTTGGGACATCATTAGGCTTAAATGAGGCCACAAGGGTAGACCCCTAATTGAGTGGAATGATGGTTTCTGTTCAATTAAATAAAGAGGAGGCGACCTGAGTAGGACACCATCTTGCTGTGGGATGCCCTGAGCTACGTGGGACTCTGCAGAGTCCCCACCTGCAAAGGGAGCTCACTAGTACAGCAACAGAAGTCTGACTACTACAGTCTCATCTTAAAAACTGACAACCAGCTACGGTGCTGGCAGGCGGGGCCTGCCTCCTCCAGCCTTCCCGAGCACCTCTCTCGACATCGGCAATTGCCCCTCTGTCAGCGGATTCGCGCGCTCTCCTCATAGCAGAACTCCGGGAAGAGGAAACGCATCTTGTCCTTATATCTGTATCGTAAGTTAAAAAGCATAACATGGACCAGGAAGGCTGTGTGGTTGAGGTTTTTGTTTTGTTTGTCTTTCCACTGTGCCTTTACAGAAGCGCCCCCTCAGGTGTGTTCAGAGTGTCACAAGAGTCTGAGCCCAGCCCTTCGCACACACCTGTGCATCCTGCCTGACTCTTGCGCACCAGCACGGGGACGCCGGCCCAGAGTCTGGACCTCTCCAGCGCCTTCAGCTGTTAACTCACCATGTCCCTGGGGGCACAGTAGCTGGTTTCTCTTGGCCTTTCTGTAAACAGTGTCTTTCCTGCCTTCCAAGGGACATTCAGCGTCTTGGGGTCTTGTTGGTTGCCACAGTTGGAGGGTTGGAGGGAGGAGTGGTATCCAGCGTGCAGAAGTTGGGGACGCTGCTAAACCTACTGCACTCTGCAGGAAAGCCCCGCAGCACAGGATCCCACTGCCAAGGGCAGAGGGGCCGAGGTTGGAGAGAGAGGGCTCCCTCCCCCAGCTCTGAAAATCTGTACCGCGGCCTGGGACGGTCAACACACACTCAGCTGGGGGCTTTGCAGGAGCAGGTAGATGCTGGAAGCAGGGTAGAATGGGAGGCAGGGAGAGGGCCCCCGCAGTCAGTGGCCCAGGTGTGGGTGAGGGGCTCAGGTTCCTAGGTGTGGGGTGGGGTAGCCATCCCGGAGGCTGGGGCCCAGCTGTTGGCAGTGTTTTCAGTGCTCAAGGCAGATATCCCAGCTCTGTCAGCTTCCCCGTAGGGTAGTGCTTCCTTCAGGTGAAGCCAGGGCTGGCCACGTGACTCCTGTTAGCCATGGGACGGAAGGCAGAGGGGTGAGCAGTCGCTGAAGGGTGGAAACGCTAAAAGCTAGTGCATATCTGGGCCTTCCTTCCGACACAGTGACCCTCAGCATTCAAGACAGTGACCGCTTTGTCAACCTGAGACCCTGAGCCTGAGAATGAGCCGGGACCTTGCCAATCACAGAGAACACAGGTAAAGAAATCATCTTTTTGTTTTAGGCTACTGAGACTTGAGGATTCTTTGTTCCTGGAGCAGAAGCTATCTACCTGCTTAAATCAGAAGGAAATCACTACTGGTACCAGAGGTGATTACAGACGGTGCACAGAGATGGCCTTAAATTCTATGATATCCCCAGGAAAAACACTCTTCTCATTTTTTTTAGAGAGAGGGACAGTGAGAGAGAGAGAATCAGCCTTATTTAGTGTTTCATGTGGTCTCCATTGCTCCGACACTTTGTTGAGTACGTGGTGCTGGGGTTTGAACCCGTGTCCTCGCGCATGCCAGGCAAGCGCCCTAACCGCTGAGCCACCAGTGCAGCCCCCACTCTTGTCTTTTTAATGACACCAAGTAACACGCGTTGGTGTGGAGTTGGAGCACGTTCACCACCTACCCAAGAGGTCCTATGTGAGCGTGCACAGGTTCAAGTTTCTGTAGTTTGCTAAAATTTCCTAGGGAAGTTTAAAAATTGAATTGAATTGTAAGGTTGCCTTACATTTTATGGTAAAGGATCATAGTTTTCCATTTATCATAGTGATAAAATATTTTAAAAATTGCAAGAAAAAGAAGATGCGTAATTTTAAAGACATAGAAAGTCAATAAAACACAAACACTGCTCTCTACAGCAGATCATAAAGACAGTTTCCAAACGACTGAGGCTGGGTGGCTGGAGCTCATGGTCTATGGCAAAGTGTCCTGCAGAAGCGACGGGGCTCAGCCACAGCCTGGGACGTGGCAGCCCCGGCAACATGGCATGGGTGCTGCTTTCAGGCGTTTTCCTAAGAGGAAGACAAAAGCAGCTGTCACACAGCCCTTCAGTGACACTCAGGAGGCCCCATCAGTACTTGCTGGAGAAGCAGTCAGGCAGTGGGACCAGATAAACTGAGGCCCTCTCTCAAGGGGGTGAGCCGCAGTCTTGGAAGACAGCCTACATGGCACTGTGACCAGTGAGTACCCTGGGTGACGAGGCAGAGCCCTCAGCAGCCCTGCAGACAGGCCCAGAAACGCAGGAGCCACCGTGTGGGGACTGGGGAATGGAAAAAGAAGCCATGGAGGCTGGGTGCTGGCCTGGAAGAAAGGAGATGTCTCAGTGATGTGTGGTTCGCAGAAGTCGCTGAGGGGTGTGGACAGCGGTCATGCCTGAGTTTTCAAGCGGTTTGCAGGAGGCATGTGACGTAAACCGTCCCCCACAACTGACTCTGCCAGGGCGGAGGGGAGGCTGTGCAGATCTTGGGGAGGCTTGGCCTAGGGTGGCCAGGGAAATGTGGGCGACAGGAAGCTACATCAGAATCTCAAAGATGCTGCCTTCTGGTTTCATGCGCGTGAGTGAATGGATGATTGGGCCACGGCCACTGCACACAGTGGCATGACCTCCAGGGCCACTTCTCAGTGTCAGTGACAGCAGGCACATGCCCTTCTACAACGTGACCTTGGAGAGGTGATGTCTTCGTCCCTACCCTTGCAATGTGTGGGCTTATGATGGCCTTGGCCCTGGCACATGGTGACCTAATCCTGTGTGAAGTGCAGGCCTGTCCTGGAGGGCAGTGGGCTTTCTCCTTGTGTTCTGGGAGGCTGGCTCTTTCACGCCCTGGCTGCCATGTTCCTGGGTGCCCTCCAAAGCTCATGTTGGAATCTGATTGCCGTGGTGATGGTGCTGGGAGGTGGACCTGGTAACGGCCACTCAGGTCATCAAGAGCACACGATGCCTTCCTTGTCGGGATGAGGTCCTATTCTTGCAGGATTAGTTCCCGTGAGAGCAGGTTGTCATACAGCATGGTGGCTTTGGGGTTTTCTCTCTTCCACCAGTCCACTTACCCTTCCAGCACTATGCTCTTGGACTTGGCGTCTTGAGCCACGAGCCAGCATGCTCTTCTTATAAATCACCCTGGCTCAGGTGTTTTGTTATGACCTCAAAAAAAAAAAAAAAAAAAAGACAAAGACCCGTGTAAAGGACACAGCCACTGTGCAGCTTCAGTGCAGTGAGAAAGTCAAGCCACTGCAGTGACTGCGTACAGGTGCCCTGGTCAACAGGCTTAGTCTGTGGTAGACCTTTAAAAGAGTCTGTTCTCCAGCAATCTGTGACCTCTGGGCTTTGAGTCTCCCCAGGTGAGGTCCCAGACATCAAGGAGCAAATTCCGCAGTTGCTCATCAGAATTCCTGATCCCGGGAACACAGGAGCATTGAAATGACTGCTATTTGAAGCTGATTGCTGAAACACAGTAACTGTGCGTTCCCATCTCAGAGTCCCCGGCTCACAGCAGCAGGGCCAGACCAAGCAGGCAAGATAAGGCAGGTGAGTAAATGAGTGAAGGGTACTGGAATAAACAGCGTGCATCTCCAGAGCCCTGCCCTGCCCTCATCGTCCCCCACGTCCACGTGGACAGATGACGTCCCAAAACTCTTGTGGGCACTGGTGCTGCAGAGCTGTGAAACAAGGTCTCTTCGGAAACTCTGATGTGATTTCCTCTCTGACCAACTACCCTGGTTTGATTGACAGATTAGGTAGCAATAAGATCAAATACTAATCTAAGTGGGAACGGGGCAGAGTGTGAGGATAGGAAATTTACCGCACGGGGGTCAGCCCACCCACCAGCTACGTTAGCATGTCGCTTGGCACCAGAACGAGAGCACGCAGCACTGGTAAGAGGTCACTCTGTAAAATGAGCTGGAGAAGGTCATCAGCTGTTGTTGTCCTCCCACCTTCAGCACTGGGACGCCCAGGTTGGGGAAGGGCTGCGGCTGGTGAAGTCCACCCTCAGTCAGTCCCCGTCCTGGATGCAGGCAGTCTGGCAGCCAAGATGTTTCTTGAGCACCTCTCAATGCCAGTTCCCTTCAATTCGCCCCAAGCGGCTTTGCAATTGGTGTTAAAAATTCTAGCTCTGAAGGAGGATTTATAAGGAGCCAGGAGTTTGCCTGCCTGGACAGCACTGGTGGGCAACGTCCAGCTGAGGCAGCTTTCTGCTGGCGGAGAAGGAATCAGTGCATTCCAGAGGCAGGGGGCCAACTCCTTTCAACAGAGCGCCACGCCCGAGTCCTAATAACAGAATCGTGCACCCTGGGGTCTCTCTGCCCTTGGAGGTTTCCCTGACATGAGACCCAGGAAGAGTTGGGAACTCTGGCTGACTACAGCCTGGCAGCAGTAACCGGGGAGGAGGGCACAGGGTGCTGTGGGGAAGGATCTCTCTGAGCAACCCACTTTGTCAATGCACTGTGAAAGATCTTTGTCAACTAGAGCCTTGGAAAGAGGGAATCTGTTTCAGCTACTCCCTTCTACTGGAAGTTTATTCAGAATGTTTTAGTTTCCCAAAGCAGAAAAGTATGCAGCTAATTCATTCCACATACCATGAAACCTCAGTCTTAAAACCCCTTTCAAGCAGACTTATGGAAGTGTGTGAGTTGGCGCCACCTATGGGCCATTTGTGATCCTGCTACCTAGCTCTATTAGATGCTATAAATGCCCAGGGGGGAGAACGTCATAAAGTTAAAAGATAAAACATGCTTGGGGATTTTTTTTAAAGAGAGAGGGACAGTGAGAGAGAGACAGAGAGAGACAGAATCAATTATATTTAGTCTTTCATGTGACTTTCGTTGCTGGGACACTTCGTTTTGTATTGGTGCTGGGGTTTGAACCCGCGTACTCGGGCATGGCAGGCAAGTGCTGTAACCTCTGAGGCACAGCTCCAGCCCCCATGGGAATTTTTAAAACAGCATATTATAGCATAGCTTTTAGCAGGGAGGAAATAGAAGCTCCTGGAATTAGTGATAGAAAATCATTAAACTGTCTATGAGAAGATGGAGAAATTTGCCTTACAGAAATTTCTCAAAAAAATAAATAAGTAAAAATTTAAAAATCTGTATACAGAGGTGAATTCACACTCACATGTCCCTTCATGTGTGGACCCCAGACCTATGCTGCAGGGTGAGGAGGCAGTCTCTGTGCTGCCTGTGTAGGGATTCGGATCCCGTTTGCTGGCCGTAGATGACCCGGATGGGGTCGGCATGTTTGGGAGCAAAGCTTCACTGCTAAGTCCAATAGAGATGGCGCACCTGTGGAGTGGAGGAAGGCTACCAAGGGATGTGTGGGAGAGAGGGAACGGGGGCATGGCGTGTCTGATGAGGAAAGGAGGAACAGAACTACCCGTAACATCTCTCTTGCATTCTGGTTGAAAAAAAAATTTTTTAGGAGAATAGATTAGAAGCAATAATATGAATTGACCTGGACTACAAATAGAATCTTGGAATTGAAAGATATTTCAAGAAGCCAACAAGTCCATACCCAACCAAAGTAGGGGCCCGTGCCCAGACTCCCCTAGGAAGTACAAGCTGTCTTGTTCCAAAGCATTCGGAACAGAGAGCTCATTTCTTGAGGAGGAGGACAGTGCCAGCAAGGAGCTTCAGAAGAACTGTAAGTGAGGCTGCCGCACTTTGCAGTGCAGAGGGGACAAGGTTCTGGATGGGCATCGAGCATTTCATTTACATCATTCCATTAGTACCTCGTGGCATGCCCAGGGCTCCTGCTATGGAGGTACAGAAATGAAAATCCTGATGTGCCTGACTTCACACAGCTAATGGGAAGCCGTACAAGAGGAGCCAGGACCTGAACACAGATGTCCTCCCTGTTGGCTTTACAAGAGCCACCCCTTGACTGCACCCATGGAAGACACCTGCCCTGCAGCAATGACAGCATCATGCGCAGATGTGGTCCCTGCATCTTCAGAGAAACCATGAGAACTTACAGAGTGGATGACTGATTCGCAAAGGAAGCATGGAGAGTAAATCATCTCTGAGAAAAGTTGTAAAGGACTAGGAGGGTTTCGCTGGGAGAAGGCTGGTTACATAATGGGCCTTCAGGTTATAAAAGATGTGTGGAGATGGTGGCCACCAGCTGTTCCTCATCTCTGCTCTGGACTGGCGAGGAGGAAATTGGCTTAAGCAGCAGCCTGAGGGTGTCTATATGGAAGAATTTCCTGACTTTGGAATGGGTTGGTGCAGAAAAAAACAAAAGAGCACTTCTTTCTCTTGAGGACACCAAATGGAGGCCAGAGTTGTCTTGGTGTGTGGGCTTTGGAAGAGCCAGCGTCTGCCTCACTAATCGCTAATCGGGCTTGCTGGACGTGTGCCTTGGGGCTTTGCACTCAGGGCTGCAGGGCAACGTCGTGAGACCCCTTGAGAATCTCTGTGACAACCCCTTGAGAGTGACTACTCTTGCCAGCATCAGGGCGCTATGCATAGTTAAGTGCTAGGGCTTCATGTCACTGACTGCCTCTGGCTGGGCAAATTTGGAACTTCTGCAAGGCTGTTTCCTGGTTCATACAGCTCTGCTAAGAGGACCTGCTAAGGGGATTCTGCAGAGGAGGTAATGAAACCAGCTAGCAGAGTGCTCAGCACATGGTTGTCCCCACTGCCCAAGCCGCTGGAATTATGTGGGGCCTAGATAAACGCCATCTTTAAAGGTAAACTCACTCGGTTTTGAGTGCATGAGTTCTACGTGATCACTCTAGTGGACCTTGTCTAGGATCTAAAGGGTGCCACTCACATTTGTGGTGGAGGGGATCTTGGCATCTCATGGAGTGAGGGCCTTGGGTCTGTTTGCCATGAGGCCTGATCTTTCCAGACCACAGCAGCCAGGTTCTCTTTTCACCCAGACTTGCTACCCCTCTAGTCCTTTCATCCAGCAAGTGTCATCTGGTCCTGTCATATCTGGGTCTCTCTCCCTCCTTAGATAAGATTCCAAGGAGGCTCCGAATTATATCAGGCTGGCTTCAAATTCCAGTTCCTCTGTGGACTTGGACAGTGGCCTCAGAGAAGTCGCTTATCTTCCTGAGCCTTAGTTTCCTCATCTGTGCGCTGGGAATGAAGATCGTACAGCCCTGTGGTGTGAACGGAATTAGACCGCGCGCAGCATCTGGCCCCAGGCCTTGTATGCATTCCAGCGGTGTGGTGCACACCTGGTCCCCACCTAGGGGGTTCCTTGCTGCGAGGAGCAGCAAGGATATATGCCTTCAGCGGAAACCGACCTGGAACTTCGATCACAGTCCTCACGCTATGCAGGGCCATTGCAAAGCCGCCTCTGTCGCTGAGCTGGGATGGTCCATGGATGAGGAGCAGTTTTGACTCGGGCGTTTTTTCAACTGACAGTGGGTTCACTGTAATCCATGCGGGAGCAGCTGTTCGTGCGTCCATCGACTGGGGATTAACCAGACCCCTGAGCTGGCTTTTGGAGGACCCTTTTCTTGCTCCCAAGGGCTCGCTCTACTCACCCAAGAGGAAGTGCTAGGAAGGGGGTCTCTGCGACTTCTCTCTGCTCCCAGTTCTCGCTTTAGGTGCTGGGAGCTGCTAATCTGATTGGCCGGCGGTGGCACTAGGGGGAAGGGCACTTCTTGACTCACTGTGCGTGTGCGCAGGCTCTGCGCTGGCGCTGGCTTCGCTCCGGCAGGAGGCACTGTCCCTCCATCCCTCCGAGGAGCACGCCCCTGTGCGTGGTCCTCCAGGCCAAGCTAGGGAGTGATTAGATAGATGCTTGCTGAGCCCTTAAGCCATGGTCTCCATTTCTGCGCTGTTGACAGTTTGGGTGGGCTATTTCTGCTGTGCACGTAGAAGGACGTTCAGCAGCGTCTTCCCCCTCCATCCGCTAGATGCCAGCTGCAGCCAGGATGTGACAACTCTGCCAAAAGTTCCCGGGGAAAGGGGAGGGCAAAATAACCCCCTGGCTGAGAGCCACTGATTGAGCGGCAAGATGGAGCCATGTTCAGGTAGTGGGCACAAGAGGGAGAAGGGAACTTCACTCCCACCAACCCTTCAACTCTCTAGGGAGCTACCCAGTGGCTAAGTGAGAGGCCTTCTTTAGTTTCTTCAGAGCGAGAGAGAAATAAAGACAAACAGACAGAGAGGGAAACTGAGGCAGCCTGTGATTTCCACGTGCTTCCCAAGGGTGCAGGGTGTACAGGAGCAGAGGAAGGGGCAGGGAGGCCAGGAGAGCCTCTGTGCAAGGGTAAACACGTCTGGGATGGAAATGCTGGCAGGTAAATCTTACTGACCTCTCCAGAGGTGCTGCCAAGGTGGCTGAAACACAGGGAAACACACAGCCCCTTGTACAGAAACTGCCTTCTTCTTTTCTGCCTCCTTCTGCCTTCCCAGCAGGTTGCTGCAAACCGCCCTGGCATGTCTTCCCCTACCAGGACCCTCTGCCCCAGGTCATCCATCTCTGCCAACCGACTCCATCAGGCCAACGCACGCTGGGCTGGGCCCAGATGCAGGGGGAGCAGGGGCAATGGAAACTAAACTCCCCGGGCTGCACCATCGAGAATGATCACCGCCTCTCCAGAGGCCAGCTTGGCCAGTGCCAGCCAGAACTGTCTGTCTCGCCACCTTTCAGTTCTTGTTAAAAAGCAGAAGCCGTGGCAGGGCCGTGGGACAGAGAGGGCTTTCTTCCCAGTGCTGGACGCAGCTCCGAGCTCTAATGAAAGCTCTTATTAGCCCCAGCTGGCGGCCCATTTTTCCTGAGCTGGAATAAAAAA
This sequence comes from Aplodontia rufa, assembly GCA_004027875.1. Lineage (NCBI taxonomy): Eukaryota > Metazoa > Chordata > Mammalia > Rodentia > Aplodontiidae > Aplodontia > Aplodontia rufa. Next base: position 21,026 of record PVKS010014877.1, on the reverse strand, counting down.
TTGCCTCAGTCATCCTTTCCCAGGCTAATTTCAAAAGCATAATTACCATCATCATAATTGATTACTATTTATCTTGGTCATTAATAGCTATGCACTCCCTCCCTTGTTACAAGTGGATTAAATGGTCCAAGGATATTTAGGGCACGTGGCAGCTGCATTTGTCTCCCCATTCCACACAGGTCCCTGGCCCGTGGGTTCAGCGTGACCCCGTGATTTCATGGCACCCAGAGGATGCCCCTCTGGCTTTGATGTTCAAACTACTATGCCATGGTACCTGATCACAATGGGGGTGACAAATTTGGGGTTCAAGAGACCTGAGCAGAGTCCTATTAGGTCAGATTAAAGAGCTCCTAGGTCACGCTGCTGCGGAGGGGGCTGAGGGACGTAACTCCAGCAGTGATGAGATTGGTGCTTCTGCCCTCAAGGCCTCAAGGCGGCAACTCCCAGGCATCAGTTTGGGGAGAGAATTGATGTCTTTTACTTTGGAGACAGAGAGCTTAAGAGCCACCTATGTGTGACTGTACAAGGACCACAATGCCCCAGATATTCAAAATATGACTCTAGCCCCCACCTGGCCAAAACCCTTAAAACTCCTTCAAATGAAAGTCTGAGAGGAGGCTGGCTTGATCCACACCCTCTCTGTAGTGGGAGCAACTTGACCTCCTGTTAGGCCTGGGCCCCTGGAAGGCTCTGGAGCTTACAGCACAACCCCAGAGCTTGCAGTTCCCAGAGGCCAGGCCCTACCTTCCCGCTGCCTGCTCAGGAGAGATGAGGTCTCCAGCGTGGAAGTGACTGGGGCCACCTCCTGATTGGCGGAAGAAGTTCCCCAAGCCCAAACAGCCTAATCAGAGCCCTTCCCTACAAGTTTTGAAGCCAGGTCCAATAAGTGTCCTCCTTGGCGTTGCAGGCAAGGAGCCATTCACAGACGAGTCTTCTGCCCTGTGAATGAAACTGTTTGGTCCTTCTATTTAGTCAATACCCAGAGAAAAGTTTTCAGAGATGCACAGAGAGTCCTTGCTTCTAGTGATTCTGAAATCCTGGGGCAGAAACGTTAAGAATAGCTAGACATGTTGTGCCCTGGCACAGCTCTGGAAAGTACTGTTCATATGACCGCCTTGACAGAGGGGTCCCTAGGCTTGTGCAGTGCACAGCCTGAGCAACTGTGTGTGGTGACCCTGGCTGGCAGCATCTCTGCCCTTGCTTCAGCTTACTGAGAGGTATTCTAGTGCCCTGTTATTAAACTCCCCTTGTTGCCAAATGCACTTGGAATTGAATTTATACCTCTTAAACCAAATGAGACCTAAGCGATACGATGAGAATAGTTATCTTTAACCACAAAGGAAAAAAAAAAGATGTAATCTCTCCCCTCTCCCCACCCCACCCCAGCTTATTCTAAATAGCAGAAAGGAAGTATCTGTTTTTCTTAGCTAATTTATTAGACATTCAGGGAGTCAGCGGGGTGGGGGTAAGGAAGAAGAGTAGAAGCAAATTTGCACCCCCCCCAGTCCTGGGGTGCTAGGCCCTGTGAAGCTGCCAGACCATGTAAGAGCACATGAATTCGAGCAATTTCCGGAAGGCCCTCGGGCTGGCTGCGTGGGAACAGCTGCTCGGCTCCCATGGGTGTCAACGTCAGTGCACACTCAACATTTCCAGGGTGGACGGGGCAGAGAGAGAATGCCGATCTGGCCAGCTCCAGAGGGGCAGGTTCCCAGGCAGGATAGCTGTGCATCCAGGTCCAGACCCTGGAGTGGGGGAGAATGAGGAAGGAGCTGCAAGTTCACTGTTCTCCCTTCCCACCCTGGAAGGGCTTCCTGAGTCTCCCCGGGAAAGTATGCAGGCAATTTCAGCAATGAACAATAATTAAAGGCTACTTTTAAAAGAGGATGGGAGAGGGACATTGGCAGAGATCTGAGTAAGAAGACCGAGGGCAGAGAATTTCAACAATCCCTAGGAATGTAAATAAGTGTTCCACCAAGACACTGGTGTGGCGCGGTGGGATTAGCGAGGATTTTAAAGTCCTCCTCCTCTGGGTTCATGGCCTATCTCTGTGGGACTGTGGGGGAGCCGCATCAACCCTGGAAGCCTCAACGGTGGGGATAATCATACCTAATTGTGTGTGGGTTAGCACAGACACAATAAGTAAGTATTAGCTGGGACCCTAAAGCCACCCAGGAAAGCGGCATGGCCGGAGCAGGGCTGCAGGGGTAGCCAGAGATGCTGTGCTGCCCCTCTAGCTGGGTCTCTCCCTCCCCTCCTTCCTTCTCTGGTGCAGGTTCGAGCCCAGGGTTTTTGTTTTGTTTTTTTTTTTAGTGCATTATAGTTTTACATAATGTTGGGATTGTCACATATTCCTAGATGCATGCAATTCAGCAATACAATTTGTTCAATATCCGCCCCCCATCCCTCTACCTCCCTCCTCCCGTCCCCTGATCTCTTGCCTTTCTTCAGGAGCCCATGGTTCTTAAGGCATTCCCAACGCCTCTTCTGTTCATCTTTTCTAATGCAGCTTGGTTCGCTGCTCTCATCCTGAGGCCAGATGGTAGAGAACTTGGACTTGAATCCACACCACTATCTTCCTTCTTCATTCATTCATTTCTTCAAACCTCAGACCATGTGCATGCTACATACCCAGCCTCCCCTGAAAAACACACACTTTTTATTTTTTTAAATTTTAGTTTGAGACAGGGTCTCAGCGAGTTGCGAGAGCCTGGGACTTTCGAGTAGCAGGGATGACAGGCATGTGCAGCTGTGCCTGGCCCATACTACCCTTTTACTCGTCCCCACCCTGCCCACCAACACCCTACCTCCCGGTGCATCCCCTGGGTGTTGGGGTTGCTGCTGTTTTTATGTCTCTCTCTGCCCTTTTGCAGTAGCTCTGTGTTGCTGCATAACAATTACAGTTGTCCCTTGGTATCCATGGGGACTGATTCCAGGGTCTTTAGGACACCGAATCTGCAGATGCCCAACCCTTGCATAAAATGCCTGGTGTTTCCATTTAAGAATGCGCACCTTCCCGTATTCTGGAAATCCTCGTTAGCTGACTTACGGCCCAATGCTGTGTGAATGCTAAGTAAACGCTTGTTGTAGTAATTGCTTAGCAAAAGCGGCAAGGAAAGAGTCCGAATATGTTCCGTACAGACGCAAGTCTTCTCTCCAGTACTTTCCGTCTGAGGATGGTTGAATTCAAAGATGCATAACCTGCAGATACAGAGGACCAGACTTCTACCAAAGCTTTCGACAGAAAACAAGAAACGTTGTTACCTCATGGCTTCCTCCAGCAGGAATTTGGGGACGCCTTGGCTGCGTGGTTCAGGATGTCTCAGGGGGCTACAGATGATGCCAGGCCAACAGCAGCCAGAGTGCAACCAAGCTCACTCCAGTGGCTGTGCCTCAGTTTCCCCCACCGGGCCCTTCTGCCGGTGGCTCCAGTGTGGCGCAGCCTGGCGGGAGCGGGAGCAGGACAGCAGGGAGTGCAGAGGCCTCAGGACCTCTCCAAACACAGCAGCCGCCTCTGGCTGTGCCCAGCCACGCTGGAGGGCATGGGGATTGGAAAGCACTTGTTAAGGCTGAGCATCGAAGATCTGTGGGCCCTTCACCCAGAGCATCCGGCTGTCACGTTCCGTCCTTCCTGCAGCTCTGGGACTTCACGGCAGTGGGCAGCAGGAGCGACTGATCAGCCGGGCTCTCTTTACAGTACCCCTGACCTGGTGGACTAGAGAACTCCTCACTGTGGGCGTGGCCTGCACACTGTAGGGCGTTCAGCTGCAGCCCTGGCCTCTGCCCACGAGACCCCAGGGCACCCCAGCCCCACCTGTAACTATGAAAATGCCCGTGCACATTGCCACATGTCCCCCAGGCAGGTAGGCGGTGGCTGAGAACCAGTGTTTTGAGGACTGCTCTGGAGCTCCCCACGTATGCACAACACGTTTGTGAGGGCCCAGGTCACACTCAGGGTGCAGGGTGCAGATGCGCAGTCCTTGCTGATTTGACCAACACTTGCCTGCACTCTGGCTTTGCCTTTTTCCTTAGTGAGGTCCTACGCATGCTTAGCTCTCCAAGGTTCCTCCAAGACAAATGACACCCTCAGCCCCTGCCTCCACTTCCCCCTTTCCACGAGCGATGCTTTCAACTCCTAATACTCCCTGTCTCTAGGGGTTTTGTGTGTGTGATGCTGGACACAGAAGCCAGGGCCTCACGCACACTTGGCAAGCGCTGTACCAGGAGCCGCACCCCCAGGCCTCGCCACCTCTACGCTCTTGAATCCCACCACTGCAGCTTCTGACTCTTGGCATGAGCCACTAAGTTGCCACTAAAGAAGCCAAGTGCTTCACCCGTCCACGTCTGCACTAGACTTCCCCACCCCTGCTCCGCAGCTGAGTGCTGAAATTGACTTGGGCAGTGTTTTTGCTGTTTGTGACATAGGTTTACATTTGCTGACCGAGTTGTGGCATCGCTGATCTTTCGTTTTTCCTGGAATTAGTAATTGCCTTCTTGTTGTTGTTGAGGGTTTCTGTTTGTTTTGCTTGCTTGGTACTTATGCACTTATCTTTAAGTGAACCCCTAAATCTCCTTTCGGTATATCTGTTCTCATAAATCCTCTAGCTTTCAACTTCCTGAAGAAACCTAAGAGCCTCTAGCCGGCTCAGTTGGGGCTGCTGGCCAGCTGCTAGCCTGGGTGAATCCGTCACCGTTATTCTGAGACTTCCCCTCGCCACCTGCTTCTGGGGGTTGTACAGGGTTAAATATTTTCTCCCAGGAATCTCTGTCCCTCCCAGAACCTCAGAATGTGACTTTATTTGGGAATAGGATCATCGAAGGTGTAATTGGTTCAGAGCTCACACGCTGTAGGCTGCAATGCGACTGGAGTCCCCACTAGAAGATAAAGGCGAGGGGGCGGGCAGGACTGGAGTTCTCCTGCCACAGCCCAGAAACGCCAAGGCCCACAGAGAGCTGCAGGAGGCCAGGCAGGGTCCTGCCCTCGAGACTCCTGGGAGCATGGCCCACCCTCACCGTGATCTGGCATTTCTGGCCTCGAGGACAATGAGTCCACATTCCTGTCCTTTTAAAGTACCCCATCTGCAGCACAGGGGGTCCCCAGGCCCTCGGTTTCACTAATACTGTGTTAGTGATCTATGGTGAACTATAGTCTGAAAATATGAAATGAAAAATTCCAGAAATAAGCAACTCTCATTTTGGAATCGCGCTATGCGAGTGGCCTGATGGCATCTCGAGGGTCCCGTTGTCTTGCTCTTCTGTGCACACGACAGATGTGACCCACCCAGTGCTCTTGGTGGCTGTGTGGTTATCACAGTGTCACAGTGCGTGTGTGAAGCAGCCTCCATTTTACTTAATTATGGCCCCAAAATGTAGGAGTAGGGGACCCTGGCAATCTGGACGCGCCGAGAAGCCGAAACGTGCTTCAGGTAGGTGAAAGCTGGAGCTCTCGACTTAACGAGGAAACCTTGGGAGCGGAGCTGCTGCCTGCGCTAAGCGAGCCGTGTCTAGGCGGGTTCTCCGCTGCCAGGCCTGCGCGGGTCTTGGACCGGAACCCCGCGGACAGGCAGGGGCCGCTGTGCTTTGTCAGGCGGTTCTAGGAGACGAACACGTGCCGCCCGGCATAACTTGCTCCTTCGCTTGGATCCTTGAAAGGCTTCCAGGAAGAGTTTCTTGTTTTTGTTGTTGTTTTTTTTTTAAGTGTTTGCATGGCTCAACTATTTTCTTTCTCTTCAGAAATGTCCTTCTACCCCCGCCAGGTTCTGGAAATTCCGTAGTAGCGTGCCTTGGTGTGTGTGTTTTCATCCACCGAGCTATCGGCCCTTTCCGTAGGGAGATTCTTGCTCTTTGAGTCTGGGACATATTCTATCTTTTACTTCACGAACCTCCCTCCTCCCTGTTTTCGCTGTTCCTTCCTTTGGCTACTCTTCCTATTTGCGTGTTGGACTTCTTGGACTGGTCTTCGGATTGGCTCCCCAGCTCCATCTTTTAGTCTTTCTGGATGTTTCCTCAACCAGAGTGGCCCTGGCTTTAGAGAGAGGGAAGGGTCTCAGCTCAGCCAACTTGGAGCCCTGAGGTTCCATGGGGTGCAGGTCAAAAATCAAGATTCTGGCTCCACCTCCTTCTTGAGCAAGTGGGGAACCTGAGGCCCAGGAGAGGAAGGGACCAACCCAGACCCAGTTCCAGTGCAGTATGGAGCAGGTCGTGCATGGGCTGCACCTAAAGTCCGGGACGAGTGTCACCTGGCTGGGATCTCAGGGCCCCCTCTAAGCTGGGAAGTCCCTGAAGCCATCCCCCACCCCAGAATGTAATTCACAGACAAAAGCAGTGTCCCTAAAGCAGAAGCAGGAAGTGGTTCTCAGATGCTGGTGGTGAACCTTGGCCACCCTTCTAGAGATGCTGGCAGCCTACCCATGCCGTCCCCTGCTCCACACTCGACCCTGAACAGGCTGGTGGCCCAGTGCTGCACAGCAGCCCCTTCCTGCCTGGTTCCTTCACCGTGCATCTCTGTGCGTTACCTGTAGGGAGTCAAGACGCCTTACACCCCCATCCTAGGGGGACCTTCACTGCTGCTGGCTCCACCTGAAGATGAACAACCGCCCCAAGGCAGGTCAGGCGATACCCCGCCTGGCAGGGCCACCGGCTCTGTGGTGGGCAGGCCCTGACAGAGGGCAGGGGCAGGCTGACCTTGAACGCAAGCTTCTCAGTTGCCCCACATCCTGCCACTCTGAAGGGCTCTGCAGCTAGCTGGTCACTGCCAATGAGAAACCTCCCAGAAACTGCAGGAAACTTTCAGAAAATTTATCCTCAGTTTTATCTCCCAGTCACCTGAAAAAGTTGTTTCCATTGTCATGCTGGAGTAACGATTTACCTTGTTTTGTATGTATTCTTGATTTATAGCATTCTGTTCTTGTTTCATGAGTGTGATGGCCTTTCTTATCTCGCAAAGGTCTGTGAAGATCATGTGGGGAATTATTCTTGTATAAGTTCGGTCATCTCCAAGTTGTTCCTCTTTGTTTTCCTGACTTTCATCCCTGGTTGTCTAAATGGGGGTGAGATTTTTGACCTCGAGCTTTATTTGGGGTGCTGTGCTGTGTCAGCTTTGGGGGAGGCCCTGAGTCGATATCTTCAGGCCTTCACACCTGGGCTTAGACTTGTCTGGAAGCTTCTTCCGCTCTCCCATCCAGAAGGCAGGGAACTGGCTGTTGGCATTCTAGGAGTATGAAAGGGAAGGGGATGGAGTGGATTCTAAGCTTCCGTACACCACAGTCACCCAATCTTCCTGTGCCCATGTGATATCCCTGATGGCAATGTAGTCTGCTGTCACAGAGTCCAGGGATGCTACGTCTCCCCCTCCTGGAAGGACCAAAGGGTTGAACTTCAACACGGAGGGCGGGGGTGCAGCAGAGACCTCCAGCGTGGAGAAGGGAGGGACCCTGGCATCTCACTGCTCCCGAGCAGATTCCAGCCACCTCCACTCTTGTCCTCCTCTCACCGCAATGTTGCTCTCAGTCCCAGAAGTACCCGGTGCCGCAGCTTCCAGTTTTCTGAGGCGTCTCCCGTGGGAACCCAGCTGGTTCATGGATCTCCCTGCTGATGGCTTGGCATTCAGCCCTGCGGGGCTTCTTCCGTCACTTCTCCTCCGTAGTGCACCACTTCCCACAGTCTGTCTTTATCTCTGATGGTCGTGGATTTGTGCCGTGGAAAACTCCCGCGACAACAGTCACAGTGGGATTTCTTGAGGATGGCCCCTGCATCTCCACCCGCATCGTAGGTGCTGCTTTAGCGGGGTGGGGTGGGGTTGAGTCTCGATGCTGTTCTGAATCATCGCTCTGCATCACTTGATCAGCTGCGTTCTGTGCGGCAAACCTACCGATCTGTTCATGTTCATCGCGTCTTCCCGTACAGCCAGCTGGCTCCTGGTCCCATCAGACGCTTTCCTCCAGCACCCCTTGCCTTGGCCTGAGGACAGCCCATTCCGTGGGTGATACTGGAGGGGTAGGGCAGGCAGTGGGCTGGGCGGGCTGGGTGCTGGCTGGCGATGAGTGCAGCCGAAAGCCAGCTCGGGGGCTTGTTTTATCAGGTCGGCCTGGGAAGCCTGCTTGGAGGAGGCAGGGAGGGCAGAGGCCCCGGGGGTGGGGGGCAGGGTGAGCCGCAAACCTGCGGCAGAGTTTTCAGGAGCGGGAAGGACGGGGTCCAAGATTCTGGAAGGGAAAGAAGGAAGTCAGTGAGAGAGCAGGCGAGGGGCTGTGCAGGGCACCTTGGCGTCTTCTCTGGGTGGGACAGGGACCACAGGGGTCCTGAGTGTATGCCATGTGGTGATGGCTACTGCCGAAGCCACCAGCCAGCAGCACCAGGGCCCTGGAGGCACCCACAGGGTCAAGGTTGTGGGCTCAGGCCCCGTGGCAGCAGTGAGACAGAACAGGATTGGATTCTGGACAGACTTGATCGGCAGGCAAGTTAGACAGGAGACCTGAGGGAGAGAGGAATCCAGGGTGACTGTGAATTCTTTCTGTCTTTAAAAACATTTATTTGCATTTTTAAAAGGGGACCTATCTGAGAAACACGACAATACTTCATACGCCACTTTTCTGAACGGACTAAGCTTTAACAACACATATTTGAGCAAGCGTAAGGACACCTGCTAAGGACGGTCACATGGGTGGAACAGCAGGTGGACAGCATTCACAGAGAGGTCAGCAGGAAGCCTGGGTAAGGACTGATCGCGGCGGCTGGTGATTCTGTACGCCCAACCTGATCATGGGCAGTGCCACATCGGGCAATCGAAGTCACGGTCATCAAAAACCCTGACGCACCGCCACCCCACGTACGTCTGCTCAGAGAGCCGCGATCTTGAGAAACTGGGACTTACAAATGCAGCTGCGCATTTGTAAGGACAGCTCTTGATTTGTTGTTGAGGTCTGTGCCGAGGTGCACAGCCAGCCTTGGGATGGGCTCTTCCACGACTCCATCGTTTTGGACCTAGCTACGGGAAGGATCAGGTGACATGCAAGGCTGAGGAACAGCAGGCTTCGGAGGGGAGACCAGGGCTCCGGCTTTGGCTATGTGATCTGGAGGTGCTGGGTGAAGGTCAGGTAGAGAGAGCAGAGCCCAGAGGAGCACCCGGCAGGACGGAGCTCCTAGGGGTGCAGGCTGCGCATGCTGTGCGCATGCCAACTCGTCACGTCTCCCACCACCACGCAAACAATGAAGCCAGGAAAGCAAGGATGTGAAAGCTTAGGGGGACTTGCCCACTGCTGGACCGCTGGAGCTGAACTGAGCCGTTGGGCCCTGAAGCCCACCTTTCGTCCTCTGTGCTCTCATGTCCCTCTCCTTGGGCACAAGCACTTGGGATCGTCCAGGCCTGGTGCAGACACCAGGAACTGAACAGAGATGTGAACCTCCCAGGTCCGGGGCACAGCAAGCAGGAGATGGGTGCAGGGGTTAAAAGTGAGGCTTCTAGGGCCAATCGGATCTGGGTTTGAATCTGTCACCTACTGACCCCAAGGAGTGTGTTTGCCCCTCTTAGTCTTTCCCTACTTCTTAGGGTCCTTCCGAGGAAGAAAGCGTGCCCACAAATTGGTTACCTTATTGTTAGCGACCAAAGGTTGGCCAGACACCTGTGACACCCTCAGTGTCCCACAGGTGTGTCCTGAAGGAGGCGGGAGTCCTGGCGCCTAGGATCTCAGAAGTCAGGAGTGCTTCAGGGCCTTTTCCAAACCCTGGGAAGTCAGGTTCCGTCACCAATGAAACCTCTATGACTCTGGTGGCCCAGTGGTCTCTTGACTTACTTCCAGCATTTCAGGACCTCAGGGATCGGGGCCACCAGACAGAAGGGTCATCCAGTCTGGAAACTGGACTCCTACAGAAGCTTCCTGGCCCCAAGGCCATCTCAAACTCCTGCTTGGAGGTGCTGGGATGTGGCTTTAATTGGCTACCTGGCCACACACGGGCAAACAGGCCTGGGATGTTTCCTTAGATGAGATGCTACCGACTTACAGGAACAAAGAGTCACCTTTAATTCCCGGGTCCAGAAGGGTCCCGAATGCATTTAGAACAACGAAAGCTCTCAGTTGAGAGGGATGCTGAAAAAAGCAACCAATAATTACAGCCTGGGAGCCACGAGGCGGCCAAAGAGGCCGGGGCCTGTCCCCACGGCACCAAAGAAAGAATCCTGTTTACCAATCTTCCATGAATGTTCCACCTATTTCCAGAAAGAGTCTGGGGAGGCTGAAGGGGAAGCCAAGCAGCCTGGCTCGCGCCCCTGCCCGCCGGCGGGACTCCTGAGATGCTCCATCGAAGCGGGCTTTGACATGAGGAAGGAGACCGACCGTGGAACCAAGAGTCACACGGAGGAGCGAGGCCCTCCCTGTGGGGCCCTGGCTCCGGGACCCCGGGGACACCAACGCCCTGGGGTGCTCAGGTCCCCTCTGTAAAATGGCACAGCGTGCCCTCCGCCTGCACACGAGGTCCAGAGCCCTGATCATCAGGGCTGCTGGGTACCCTGCCACACTGAGCTGTTGGCACAGTTGCCACACCGCCCTGGAGGAGATAACCACCAGGCAGGCACCTGCAGCACACACGTATGATTTTTCAGGAGTTTCCAACCTGTGCCACTGTGCATGGCAGACCTCCTGTGCCTCCAGAGAGAAGCCGCTCTGTGCCCTGTGGAGGAACGGAATTCTCCATCGAGGTTGCTGATTCCTCTCTGCTCTGGGCACTGAAATGGAATTAGAATTCTTTTTTTTTTTTTTTTTTTTTTTTGAGAGAGACTCAACTTTATTTATTTTTCATCTAGTTTTTGCTTTTCCAACGCTTCGTCGTGTATGTGGTGCTGGGGTTCGAACCTGGGTACCTCTGGAATTAGAATTCCTAATGCAAATGTTCCTGGAAGTGACCAAAGCAAATGAAGGGACTTAGCCAGGGTCCCATTTGCTGCCTGGCCGGGCAGAGGCCCCTGGCTGGGTGGAGGTGGAGCAGCACTGGCTGGGCCAGGGCCTGGGGCGGGGTGGTCTACCTGCAGAGGTCACACGGGGGGAAGAGAAGGTGGGGGTGTGATGGCGAGGACAGGCGCTGGCTGGCCCTGCTCCTGAGGAGCTGGCAGCACCAGTCCTACCGGCCCGATGGAGGACAGGAGCGAACCCTGACCTGTTCCCAGAGTGGCTCCTACGGCCAGTAACGCCACGTGCAGGGTAAGGCTTCCTGGTCCCTGCGGCCTCTGGAGTCCAGGCCTGGGGACGTGTTAGGGATTCAGAGCCAGGAAGCAGGAGCCCAGCGCCTGGGCCATCCTGCTCCCCTGGACAACAGCAGAGGCCCCCAGCCTGGACCTGAAATGACTCTCTGACAACCGCTGCAGAGGCCGATGGCCCCCGGGACACCCTGCACAGGGCTCCTGCCGCTCCCGTGCCCGCAGCCCTTTTCAGAAATGGAAAGCTGGAGCGGCCACACCTGCCGGGAAGCCGAGTCTATTTTGTGCTGGAAGCCTCTATATTTGCCGCACTTGACCTTGGCCTCCGGGGACAACATTCCTGAGGCTCTGGAGACCCGCAGGTCAAGTCCTGCCACACGGGGCTTCCTTGAGTCTTCATGTGCAAGCACAAGTGGCCGGGCCTGGAGGGGTCCGCTGCATAGCTGCCTTTGGTCGCCTGGCTTGGACGCTGTCAGGTAAGCAGCCATGAATCCCAGGGCACACACAGCCCTTCATGGAGCATGTGCCGGGAATTAAAATTAACCTCGCTTTACCGGCGCTCTGCTGCCAAGCCCTGCCCGGTGCCGGCAGCTGGGATGTTCGAATGAACTTGTTTAAAATACGCCCCGGCAGCATGTTTACACTGCGTGAACCAAGGGCTGTAGCTACATCTTGGCGGGTGTGAGAGAGAGCAACAGGAAAGTAGGTGTAGAATCACGCAGCCAAGGGGCACTTAAGAGTGGCCAAGAGCCACCATCGTGTCGCTTCAGACACTTCTCCCCGAAGCAGCCACCTTTCAGTGGGAGACTGCAGGACTGCCTGGGTGTGTCTCTCTGCCTTGCCATTGGCCGGCTGTGTGGCCTAGGGCGGTTTGTGTACCCTCTCTGTGCCTCTGCTTTCCCCATCTGTAAGATGGAGCCTCTGCAGTGCTGGTTGTGAGGGCAGAGCTCACGGGAGGCCTTTGGGACAGAAAGCGCTGGACAAACATCAGCAGGGATGGCCGCGATGATGTCACAAGGTGCCACGCACGCCTCCCCGCACTGGTCACTGACTGCTCTGGCCTCACAGATGGCTGACGACTGCCAGGAGCCACACAGCTACTTTGGGGTGGAGCAGGCTTGAACTTTCTACCTGGGGAACTGGAACCAGAGGATCTGTGAGCCCTGTGCCACTCAGCTATCCCTTGATCTGGGGTGACCAGGGCAAAGAGGTGAGTAGGAAAACCTGGATTTCCCTTGTGAGAGCAGCTGGCCAGGGAGGAGCCCTGTGCAGGCAAGGGCGCCGGGGTCAGGAGGACACCTGGGGGGGCCCCCGGCAGAGCCGGCAGTCACACCCCAGGCAGTCGGTCCAGCAGCTCCGCAGAGCAAACACCTTACGAGTCACCTCCTCCATCCTGTGACAGCTCCGTCAGCCGTGATTTCCTCCCCAAGGTACGGTGCCGCCTGCTCCTGGGAAGAATGAAGTGATTTGTCCTGCGGTACCGTGTCTGCCCAGCCCCGACACTGAGTCACAGCACCCACGCACGCGCCTTGTGGGGAACAAAGGAGGTTGGACCTGAGAGAAGGAAGACACAAACCAGTTGAAGATCTCTTCCACTTCCAGCGCTCACAGTTTGAATCAGGAGGCAGTGAGTGGGCGTGCGGGATGGGAGGCCGGCTGACTGTGTGCGGGAGGGGAGGCTGGGCTGACTGTGTGCGGGAGGGGAGGCCGGGCTGGCTTCCTGTGGGAGGGGAGGCCAGGCTGGCTGCATGCAAGAGGGGAGGCCGGACTGGTTGCGTGCGGGAGGGGAGGTCCAGCTGGACGACACCGGTGTGTCCACAGTCACCGTGCACCTCAGCGGCCCTTCTGCCCGCGGTGTGTTTTCTCTGAAATGTTGGCTCAAATCTTGGTAAAGTTCCAAATAAAACAAAATGCAATCTTCTCTAAATCAACACCAGAATTACAGCCTGGGAAACTGAGCGCGTCTTAAGCCGTGACAATGACTCTGTGTTTACGTGTAAAGCTCTGGTTTGGCCTCCAGGCTCCAAGCAGCCTGTCACCTGTGTGGCCTCTGAGGGGTCCTTCAAAAGGGAGATGGATGGCAAACCAAAATACGACAGGAAGGTCACAAAGGGGAGAGCAGGGACCGTTTAGTACCCAGGACAAAGCTGATTGTTTCATCAAGGCAGGCGTGGTGACACATGCCTATGATCCCAGCGGCTCAGGAGGCTGAGGCAGGAGGATCGCATGTTCAAAGCCAGCCTCAGTGACTTAGTGAGGCCTTATGTAACTTAGTGAGACCCTGTTTCAAAATAAAAAATTTAAAAAGTGGGGTGGGGGGCTGGGGGAGTGGCTCAGTCGTGAAGCATCCTGGGTTCAATACCTGGTACCAAAAAAAAAAATAACAGTTCCCTCAAATGACAGCTTTATGAGTGAAAGGACAAGTCACAGAATGAGCGAATGCATTTGCAGTCCTTGTGTTATCTGTGAAGTCACTTCCAGCAGGGTGAGGACAGCAGCTCATCTGAGGACCACAGGCGCCTCTCCAAGAGGGTGTCCCGAGGCCGGTGGCCACCACATCAGACCGCAGCAGAGTGTCCAGGCTCAATCGAGCCCGTCAGACAACACTAAGTATTGGCAGGGAGGAGGAGTGCAGGAGCCCCGCTCCAACTTAGGTGGAGACGTCAGCGACGCAACCTCGGAAGTCCTTTGCAGAAGCCACTTATATCCCCGCAAACGGTCCTGTGCTGTGATCCAGCTTCTAGATATTTGCCCAGCAGAAACTTGAAGCAAGAAACTTGAATGGAAAAGTCTAAGGCTGCGCCGGTCGTAGCAGCTCCACACTGGAAGTCACGCGCTGGTCCATCTAGAACCTCACGGGAACGTCAGATTCCCACACAGGGGGCGTGGGAGAGCCGCACACGGAAGGGCTGGAGAGAGCCTCACGGCAGGCGGGACGAGTTCCTGGGGTGAGAAATCGGGGTGTGGTGCACGGGCTCTAGGCATCTGACTCCGATGCCAGGTGTGGGTCACCTTGTGAATGTTCCTCGAGGGCACACTCATGACAGGTGTGCTTCCATGCGTGCACCATAGTTCAGGAAGTGTGCAGAGAACACGGAAGGAAATCTGCCCTACCCCCTGCCTGCCCGGCTCCCCCATCACTCAGGTAACTGAGACTGTCCCCAGGGTTCCCTCCATGAGAGCCCCTGACCCAGACAGAAGGTGTTAAGGTGACAGAGGAGTTGCCAGGCGCAGTGAGTGTGAGCACGTGGGGCATCTATGGCTGGCGCCAGGAGGGGAGGGCAGAGGAGCCAGCGGGTGTGGGAGTCCCAGAAGCAAGGAAGGCTGGCTCTGCGTCCCGGAGCAAGCTGCTCTGTGTGCAGGGGGTACCAGGCTAGGAAGTGGGGCAGTCACCCAGGCCACCAGGAAGGCAGGTGGGGGGCTCAGCGCTCAGCACCACTGAGGGGTGTGTCAGTGACAGAGACACCATGGTCACGGCCCACAGGTGGCAGCGTGGAGTTGGCAGGAAGGGAGGTGGCTCTAGGTGCCCAGGAGCCTCAGCCAGCGGCTGCACTAAGACCGCACGGCCCCTCCCCCAACACCTGCGTGCTCATGTGACAGAGGGCCTGAAGGACATCACCAGTCAGATCAGACACCAGCTGGGGCAGCCAGAGCAGGGTCAACCTGTCCGAATCTGCACTATGAGTGTGGGGGAGACTGGGAGCACGGGGTACCCTCTGGAGACTGAAGTGGCAGCCGTCTGCATTTGTTCTGTGCTGCTTTATGAATAAAGAGCTTGGCTCATGATTCTGCTGGATGGAGGATCCAAATAGCCTGGCACTGGGCCTTTTGGCTGTGTCACAGCATGGTGGGGACAGCGGGGTGCAGAAGGGGTCAGGTGTGCCCGGTGTGCCTACTGCTGGACCCTCTCTCGCTCTTGTGGGAGCTAAGATCACAGGGAGTCCGAGCGACTCCAGCACAGGGGCACAGATCCACCCACTGACCCCATCCCCGCTCTTGCAGGTCCCACCACCTCTCAACATCGCCACTCTGGGGACTCACACACCAAGCCTTGGGACACACAGACCACCTCCCAGCCACAGCAGTGGCATAAACCTATCGGCCACCACCTGTGCCTCCACACGCCGCCTGAAGGTACAGCCCCCTGGCCCTTATCAGAGGAGAGGCTGGGAGCCCATGTGAAGGATGTCCTCATCCGAGCAGTGCTCAGGCAGCACGCTCTGCGCTTAGGAACAATCACATAAAACCGAGGGCAGGGAGGAGGCAACTCAGCCCTGGGAAGGCTCAGCAGCTGATAGTCTGGGTTCCAGTTATACACCAGCATGTGTTTCTCTCCCATTTGAAACGGCTCCTAAGTGGTTAGTTCAGGCTGATGCAGTGGCTCCACGATCACTGGAGCACAAGCTTTCTTTACTCTTTCTGCTTCAAGATCCTTAGCCCTTCCTTCTGTCCTCTAGTTTGCTTCACAGTCCAAGATGGCTGTTGGAACTCCAGCTATCTCTTATGCATTCCTGACCACTGAAAGGAGAAGGAAGGGAGAGGCAAAGAGATACTTCATTCAGCTATACCTGTTTAAGACATATCCTTGATGTTTTCTAACGAAGACCTGAAATAACTCCTAGGAGATCTCAGGGAGGCAGCAAGAGGAACAGGGCCTCTGTACTTTTCCAGAAGGCTCTCTGCTCCTTAGTGACAAAGGTCCACCAGGAATATCAGTCCCACCCAGGCAGCTGGCCTCCTGTGGAGCTCACAGCCCGTCACTAGACTCTCTCCCAGGACACCTGTGCTCAGGCAGGAGTCGTATCGCGGAACTCCATTTCTTAGTGTAACCCGTGCAGATCGGAGGGGTCAAGGTCACAGCGTCCCTTCTGTGGGGCTGAGGCTCTGGGCCTCTTGAGACTCAGCCTCTAGCTCCATGATTCAGCAAGGACCTTCCTGTCTTGCTCCACAGTGTGGGCGCTATTGGAGCTGACGGGACCTCTGGGAGGTGAAGCCTAGAGGGATCGGGGATCCTGGTGCCCTCCTGGCCCCTTGCTGGCTGGCTTGTGACGTCATGTGATCCTCCATGCCTTGCTGCTTTGCCACAGGCCCAGAGCTTTGGGGACAAAAGATTGTGAACCAAAACCTCCAAAACTGTGAGTAAACTTGGTTTTTCTCTTGTAAACTGCTTCTCTCAGGTATTTTGCTGCAGTGATAGGAAGCTGACAGACATATCTGGCTTCTTCCTGTGCCTGAGCCAGGAGTCAACCTTTTCTCCTAATGTCACACAAGGAGTCACTGTGTCCCCGGCATTTGGGTTGGAACTCAGCCCCACTGTGTTCGCCAGATGGCCCTGAGCAAGTCAGCCGCCTCTGCAGGCCTCAGGTCCCGGTTTGAAATGGTGGGAGGGTGACGTCCACACCCCAGAACTGCCGTGAGTGTGCCTGTGACCCAAGGAGCCATCAGCACGGGATGCACTGTGGTGGCTGCCGGGGGCAGGGGGCAGCTTGGGACCCACGCTCCTTGCTATTTTTGATAGCGTTTTGGAGCGTTCAGTCACACACGTGCAATTTGCGTTGAAGCGCAAGATCCAGTAACCTTTAGTGGATCACAGTTGTGCACCTCCCCAGTCCACTGAGAACACTGCCACGACCACAAGACACCCCGCAGCTCACAGCTGCCAGCCCTCCTCACCCCCGTCCCTGAGCTCAAACCTCCTGTTCCATTGCTCATGCCGCAGGATTCTCTGGGCCGGGTCAGCTTGCTCCTGCACCCGCTGGAAACGAGAGCAAACAGGGCTGTGGACACAGGGCTAACGCCCCAGGTCGGGCGGGAGTTCACCACCGCCAAGACACCTTCCTGACTCCCAGGTTCAAATGCAGTCTTGGTATCGTGAAGCTCTGCTGGAACACGGCCCCAGGGGACAGTCAGCTCCGGCCAATGGCAGCCCCTTCTCCGTTGCACGCTGTGAAGCGCCCCAGCACAATCCACGATGCCTGAGCTTTGTCCATCCTTGGCCACGTCCTGGCTGCATTAACCCGGGGCGCGGGCGGGGGCGCATGCGAACCCACAGGTCTGACAGTGGGCCTGAGCCTTAGGGGGTGTAGGATGGTCTCCCTCCAAAAGCCTGGGCCCATGCACACTTTGGGGTGATGGAAGCCACTCGCCCGTCTAGCTTCTGCCACCACTAACCCTGGAGATGCGGGGCTGGGTCACGTGGTGGAAGAGCCAGTGCCAGCTGCCAGCACACACAGCGCTTGCCCAGTGCACTGCTTCAGGACACACAGGCTCTGCTGTCCTTCCTTCCGCGGGGCCTCTGTGCCCGTGCTCTGACCCGTGTCACGTGCTGAGGATTCTGCTCTTGGATCAGCGAGTGGCAGCTTCTTGTCGAACACTCAGGGCCACACAGATCCAGGGCTGAAGCAGGCTAGCTACAGCTCGCAGGGACGTGGTATGTATGGGAAGACACTGGACCCAGGGGGCAGACGGGTGCCACACGGACACCTTGGCCCCTAAGCTGTTTTCTCACCGGGTGCTCAGTGGGCAGTAGGAGGGGGCGGACCCCACAAACCCCTGCCCAGCACCCCTGGTTCTTTTCTCCCTGTGTGGTTTTTAGGTTTCACATTTTAGGCTTTCCTTTCCACTGTCCATCTGCGCGGACCGCTCTGCGCGCCTCTTGCTCGTTCACGGCGAGGACCGCTCCGTGCCTCGTGCACCTCATGCACGTTCACTCTTTATGCAGAGAGAAATGAGCCCGCGCAGGCACCGTGCGGTTTGAACGGGCAAGTGTGCTTTTGGATGCGCAGCGGCGGTGGGCAAGGCTCAGCCGTCACTGGGCACACCCTCAGCTGCACAGACCTTCTGAATCTGGCCAACGAGTGGTCAGCTGAGGTGCAGCCATGTCGCACGCGGGCCTCTCATGCCGTGAATTCAGCCTCCTGCGCACCATTGTTACGGATCACAGCCAAGGCCTACTTGGCTCCTGATGTGCTCCAGGTGCTCTAAGGGCTAAGCGTGAGCACCCCTCATGGTCAAGCGTCCCCTGTGGCTGTTCAAAGGCACCGGAAGATCACAGGACTGCTCCGGGCCCCGCAGCAGGCTGGAACTCCAGTCCACCTCTCCTCCCGCAGGGCCGTGCTGCTGACGGGGTGTGGCGACACATCATAGAATTCTTAAACACTCGGAGCACCTTGTAAGTTCAGGGGTTCTCTTTTTTCTTCTTTCTTAAACCTTAAAAATGGAAGCTGATAGGAAAATGTGATTAATGGGAACTGGCTCACTGCCAGGGCCTCTGGTGAATCAGGTCTTCACGAAGATCTGAGTGGCCAAACCCGACAACTCCAGGGCCGGGTAGTGACATAACTCAGTGAGGGGCCCCTGAGGCGATGGAGCCTGGTGGGGACTGGAGTGGACGCTGTCCAAGCGGTGTTGCCATGGGAGCATGGTGCCTTCACCCATTTTATTAAAAAAAAAAAAAGACAAAATAGACAAAAGTCAGGACTGTCTGTCAACCCTCCTGCTCTTAAAGAACTCTCGATTTAATTATTTTTTATTTATTTTTTTCAGGGCTGAGGACCGAATTCGGGGCCTTGCGCATGCTAGGTAAGTGCTCTGCCACTGAGCTAATCCCCAACCCCAGAACTCTCGAGTTTAAACTCTCCAATTCAGCTTTTCAGACCCACCAGGCTTCGCAGGGCCATCCGGGGGCCAGAGCTGGCCCAGCACAGGGCTTCCTCTCCCGAGGGTGGGGAGCCAATGTCTGCATTGCTTGATTTAATGAGCTTCCCCAGCTCCAGTCCATAGAACTAATTATTGAATTGCATTTCTATGTCATCCTCGAGCTAACATCCAGCTATGCAGGAAAGAAAGAAGGGTGCAGACGGCCGCGTTGGATGCCAGAGGCTCCCGATTCTCCACTGTGCATCAGGGTCCGGGGCTCAGGCTGGTGCAGGCCAGGGGCTGAGCTCCTGCCGCTGCAGTGCTCAGGAGGGGTTGCGTGCGCCCCCTGCTGGAGGAAGCGGGCACTGCTGAGCGCTCCCGGGACTGGATGAGGTTCTCCCAGGTGCAGCCCAGGGGCCTGGATCCCAGGCTGGCAGAGTGACACCTGGACAGGTGGTGGCTGCCACCCTGCAGTTCGAAGGCTGCTCAAAATATTAACTACGCCAATAATAAGCGGCACAACAATTACATTAATAAACAGAATGGCGAATCTTGAGATTGAACAACTTGTGATTTGCTGCTCACAAGGTTTGGCGGAGTCTTTAATGGTGACAACCACATAGTGACACCAAACAGGTGGAACAGGGCCATGGAAGCACAGACCGCAAGCCACAGGCTCTTCAGAGCGTCTGCTTTGCTCTGCAACGCCGGAGAACCCGGCAAAGACCTCTTATGAACCTTTATCGAGCCCTGTCATTTGCACCCTTGCGGCTCTGAATGTCACTGCTGCACAGGTAGGAGCCATGAGGGACGTGGTGCCCTTGACCTGCTGCTGTCTCCTGGGCACTTAAGAGCAGCGACCTCACCCCACCCAGCAGTTCTCAGAATTGGGGACGGTCGTGTGCACGGAATGCCGCCACCTCATTCACAGACCTTTTCCAGATTTCCTCCTTTGTCCTTAAAACAGTCCTCGCCTTAGTGCCTTTGTGTTGCTGTAAGTGAAAGCTGCAGATGACACCGCTCTTCATGCAGAATGGACAACTGTTTCTCAAGTCCAGGGTCAGGGGTGTCTGCTGGGGCCACGTCTGCTGGGGCCTTTGCTGTGTGGCCAGGATGGATGGTAGGAGCAGGGGCCCCGGAGAGGAAGAGCAGCAGACTGGATCCCAACAGACCTGCTCCCACGAGGATGCCACCCCCAGACGCAGTCCTGCTCCCCACGCTCACGCTGGGGGTTAGGTATCCAACGCTGGACTTGGGGGAATGCAGTAAACTGCAGTGCCCCCCAGTGTGCGTGAACTCCCGCTTCGTTCCTCCTTTGCCCCATCACGGAGAATGTCTCCCAGTTTCCGCAGTGACGAGCTGCCCGCTTCCCAACCGGAGGCCAGTCTGTCCCCCACCAGGGAGACCCTGGCCCTGTTCCTCCCTGTAGGAAGCTGTCTCACTGGAGGATGCAGCTGGCCCTGTGATTGCAGGTCACCTGAGCTGCCTTGCTGAGATCTGAGAGTGCCCCACCCCTGCCCTCTTTTCCTTACTCAGCACTTAGGTGCCAGGCCTGTTCTTGGGCCCTAAGGACACTAAGAAGAGGTGGCTGCCCTCAAAGGCTCCCAGGCTAGTGCAAGTGATGGACAAGTCCTCCTGTGGCCCGTGGTGTGGCAGGGGAGAGAGGGCTTCAGCAGGTGCTTAAGCACGTCCCTGGTGGGGACCATGACCCAGGTCTGTGGAGCCAAGTGGCAAGGCTGGGGTTTGAGGATCCACAAGAAAGATGTTCAGCAAAGGAGGGGCCAGCACAGCTGTCCCTTGGTAGCGGAGGACCGGACTGTGAGCACCGAGATCTGGGGCTGCTGAAGGCCCTTCTTAAAGTGGTGTAGTATTTACTACAGCAACCGCGCTCGTCCAGCCTGCTTCAGGTCAGCCGGGACTTGGAACACCCGTACTCTGCAGCTGTGTGGGAGTAGCCGCTAGTGGACATTGTTGAGGAAGTAATGACAAGGACGCATTTTTTATGAACATTTTGATCCTTGGCTGAACCTGCGGATACGGAGGGCTGAGCACACAGCCCCCGGTTGAGTGGCCCCAGCCCGGCAGCTGTGAGCCTCCTGCCCAGGCCCTGCTGGGGCTGAGGGGGCAGCGGCACAGAGCTGGCCACGCACCGTGTCCTCAGGTCAGCACGGCAAGGGGAACCCCAGCGGCTGCGGAGCCACGTCCT